>WNWK01012589.1:0-58931 GCA_009830355.1 Cherax destructor
TTCCCCAGCTTCAAATGGGACGTTTCGCAACTTTATCCATTTGTAAGTTGCCGAAACGTCCTTTACACATACCTCCAGTCCTTGCATTACCACCAGCCGCTTGTCCTGATATTTATCCACAACTCTGGTATACGCCGCCGTATATGCAAATTTCACGAAGATCCGTCGTGCCCCGTTAAGGGCTATGCCGTACAATTCTGAGTGGTCCACACCCAGAGAATCTCGAAGTATAGCCGGCAAGACAACGTCCACGTTTGACGGATAAACCGCTCCCTGAAGTACTTCAATACCAATGGTGTTTACGCGGCGCCTGTATCCCTCCGTCATGGCTGTGAAAATAAAATCTCACAAGTCGGCCACCAGAGGTGGCCACCAGAGGTGGCCGACACACAACCAAGGCTGGGCGTGGAAATGTAAGTATTAAATAGACTCATGGATGACTGTTATGATTATATTATTAAGACTAAATGTATTTCAGTCACTACACGATCCCATAAAGTTATTTAGGTATTCCATAACCTCAGTCCTCAGTGCCTTAAGCAAGTGAAATAGTGCAGAGTGCGACGTAAGTTCATAATGCAGTTAAATATCTGCTTAGAAGATATTAAGGGAATCAGATCAGAGATTCATAAGTCAATGTAGGGATAATAATATCTAAATTTCATCAATTAAAAAAGCAAAGTACAATATTAAACAGAACAAATATAATTCAAACCTTCCAAAAAGACTAGAATACCCAATATCCTAAAATAAGCTTGAAGCTGCAAGAAGTTGCAATACTGAGTTGTCAGCTTAGAAGGCTGCAAGATATCAAAATTAGAAATTATCCCATATTTAAATTTTTGAGATTTTTTTTTGAAACCTGTCATAACCTTCCTGAAAGCAACTTGCCATAGCCGGCAGAACCTCCTTAGAACTCTTCCCCATCTGTCTTGATGGGGTCATTTTCACGTCCATTGATGTGATTTTCAGCATAGAGGAAGCAGTAGGAATTTTTGTGATGCATTCCATGGTAACTGGTAGGCGGTGGTCATGCCCTTGGTGGGGGCCAACGAGCTTAGTACTTCCGGTCGAGTGTGTGGGCTTGCGGGTGTGTGGGCGTGCGGGTGTGTGGGCGTGCAGGCGAGTGGATAGATATATAAGCAGACTTTCTCACAGGTTTATATTTATTTGGGGGAGATTATTTTTAATTAATGTTTAATCAGCTCATTTTTTGAAACGTGTTCAGTGAGAGGATTTACTTATTAATATTGTAAGTTATTATTAGCGTCTTGGAGCACATCTGGGAAGCGATGCCATTGACACAATTCTCAGGAAGAAACTGGAAGAGTTGAGGAGAATGTAACAACTGTCCTACCAATTAACAATAAGATATGATATGTAACCAATTAACAATAAGATATGACACCTCTGAGATTAATTTAATGAATCATATTCAGTGTTTCGTCTCCCATTTGAATCGCGTTCTCTCTAACATGAATAATAAAAGGAGTGCTATATATATAAAATAATTCAAATACATAGGTTAGATCTTACGGATTTCTCATAAATGTTTCCCTGACATTTTCATGTGAAAACAAATATTTTCTAGATCCAATAAAATAATTTACTATGTAAGACATTTATAATTTAAAATTCCAGTCTTTAACGCCATATTATTTTATTTTCGGATCTCTAAGGCATCCAACTCTTTGTTATGCAAGTAAATGCCTCGATATATATGATGTTATAACCAGTTCGTGGTTGGAAGTATTCATCAGTGTGCTCTTCAGTGATGTCTAACATAATGAACCCATAACAAATTCCAACTAGTCGAAAATGATGGACATCATGACCAGTTAACTCCTGAGTTATTAATCAAAGTCAACACAAAAGAGGGACAACATAACAATCATACAGTGGATATTCAATTGGGAATTAATTATAAAACTGACCTGGATTTATTGCTACTCTTTCACATAAACTGTAAATCCTAATGGACATTCACCAAATAATGATATGGTTGTAAATCATATTGTAAAGTCGATAAACTGTTGATAAAGACACGTACAGTACACGTCGTTTATTAAGAGAAACTCTTCGTTGCAAGTGGCTAAAACATGATGTCGTACGTGGACAAGAAAGGAGACCTATACAGTATTTACGATATATGTTATACTGATGTATGTTAGACCTATACTGGATAAAATAAAAATAAAATTCTGGAGTGTATTGCATGATGTGACTGAAGCAGATATATCACCCAAGTGATGTATATGGAAGTTTCGTATTGTAAGCGTCATAGCTCACTGGCACAGTGCCCAGGACCACAATTCGAGTCCTCGAATAAGCCAAACCAGGCCTTACTAGGCCTGAAAAGCAAAGGTATTTTTTTGCCAGAAAAGCAAAGCAATTTTTTTTATATGCCATAAGTCCGAAATGCAACCTGATCATAATGAAAGAAATATATAAATTATTGATTTTAAATAATTTTAAATAACTTAAAACTGATATATGTTCAGCAGAACTGAGATTAAAAATTTCTTCGTTGAGATAAGTGTGATTTCAAAGTTCGGTTTGGTCAAAAATAATTTTTTTACATCATTGTTAATGAAAAAAATTGTCAATCAATCTGCAAAAAAAAAAAAAAGGGGGGAAAACCATAATTTTTCAGGGAGTTCGGGATATATAGGTTATATAGAATTGTGTGTCCAGAAATCGTTGGTGTGGTATTTTTAGTTTGCCTTTCAGGTAATGTTCTTATATCCTCCAATAATACCTACTTGAATATTTAATTCTGCTCCTCGAAGACTTCCTTGGCTTTTCTTATGAACTCTCCTTCATCAGCATAATACTTTGCCCTTTTCTGTCGCCTTCCTTCTGATGCAGCCAAATATAAACCACGTTTCAGATTTGTCATTTCTGAATTGTGGTTCATCCTGTCCATTATCAATGCATATTTGTTCCTGCCTCTTCTACTCACTTCACTGTTTTCATGGTTTTTTTGATGTCATTATTTTTTTTCGATAGACTTACACTTTTAGCTTATGCCTATATTCACACTAACCTCATTCTGTTCTTGCTATTGCTTTTTTTTGCTCCATAGTATGAATTTCTCCTCTGCCAAAGACATACATACCCCATAATTGCGAACATACCCCATAATTGCAAACATACCCCATAATTGCGAACATACCCCATAATTGCGAACATACCCCATAATTGTGAACATACCCCATAATTGCGAACATACCCCATAATTGCGAACATACCCCATAATTGTGAACATACCCCATAATTGTGAACACACCCCATAATTGCGAACATACCCCATAATTGTGAACATACCCCATAATTGCGAACATACCCCATAATTGTGAACATACCCCATAATTGCGAACATACCCCATAATTACATTCGTTATCCTTTCTCCTGTTTCCATTTCCCGATGCTCTTTATTCGGGAATTGTCTCATTTGGGAACTGTCTCTTTTCAAGTCTGGTTTCTCCATTCATTCACGTACTATGTTTCTTACATGTTTACTTCCTATAGTTATTCAAAACTTAATATAGAGTGGTCATAATTGCTTGAGGTCAACATAAGGTCAAGATTTGATGTTTCACCAAGTCCCTTTTCTAAGGATGTTTCCCTGACATGTTAACACAAAGTTTACCATCACCACGTTTATCATCTCAGGTCACCACGTTTATCATCTCAGGTCACCACGTTTATCATCTCAGGTCACCACGTTTATCATCTCAGCTCTCCACGTTCCTGTGTGGCTCCAGATATCTCCCGTATAGGTTCTTGCCACTTTCACTATTGTTTCCCCCCATTGCTCTCTTGTTGTCATTGTTTGTCTCCCTTAGTCTCCTGCTGCTTCTTGCTGGGATATACAACACTACTATTACCACTGGGTTTTCTGATCTTGTCTGTGCGTATTATGAAGTCCTTGGACCATATTTCTCTCCTCTCAAACTTCCACTGATTTCTGATTAGCAGCACAACTTTTACATCTCTATTTCCCCTGTCCTTCATAATCTAATATCCAGCTGTGAAAATATCGTATTTCATCATCTGTAGTAATATGAACTTTGTGACAGTTATGAGTACCATTCATTCAGAAGAAAAATACAAGTGAATATAGGAAAGAGTAAGGTGATGAGGATAACAAAAAAAATTAGGTGACGAAAGATTGGATATCAGATTGGAGGGAGAGAGTATGGAGGAGGTGAATGTATTCAGATATTTAGGAGTGGATGTGTCAGCAGATGGGTCTATGAAGGATGAGGTGAATCATAGAATTGATGAGGGAAAAAGGTGAGTGGTTCACTGAGGAGTCTGTGGAGACAAAGAACGTTATCCATGGAAGCAAAGAGGGGAATGTATGAGATTATAGTTATACCAACACTCTTATATGGGTGTGAAACATGGGTGGAGAATGTTGCAACAAGGAGAAGGCTGGAGGCAGTGGAGATGTCATGTAGTTCGTAGTTTGGAAATTAGGAGGAGGTACGGTATTACCAAAACTATTATCCAGAGGGCTGATGAGGTGTTGTTGAAGTGGTTCGGACATGTAGAGAGGATGGAAGAAAATAAAATGACTTCGAGAGTAGTGAAGGGAAGGCGGGGTAGGGGTCGGCCTAGCAAAGGTTGGAGGGAGGCGGTAAAGGAGGTTTTGTGTGAGAGGGACTTGGACTTCCAGCAAGCATGCGTGAGCGTGTTAGATAAGAGCGAATGGAGACAAATGATTTTAGGACTTCACGTGCTGTTGGAGTGTGACCAAGGTAACATGAAGGGATTCAGGGAAACCGGCAGGCCGGACTTGAGTCCTGGGGATAGAAAGTACAGTGTCTGCACTCTGAAGGAGTGTTGTTAATATCGCAGTTTTATAACTGTAGTGTAAGCATACCTCTGGGAAGACAGTGATGGAGTGAATGATGATGAAAATTTTTCTTTTACGGGCCACTCTGCCTTGGTGGGAGACGGCCGATGTGTTAATAATAATAATACAAAAAACATTCAGTTTCCTTTGTTACAGTACATTGTTTTCCTGGTCCTTGCTCATGGGTCGTGGATGGGGGGGGGATGTAAGTTAGAGAGAAAGAGGAAGACGTGCGTGTGTGTGTGTGTGTGTGTGTGTGTGTGTATGTGTGCGTGTGTGTGTGTGTGTGTGTGTGTGTGTGTGTGTGTGTGTGTGTGTGTGTGCGTGTGTGTGTGTGTGTATGTGTGTGTGTGTGTGTGTGTGTATGTGTGTGTGTGTGTGTGTGTGTGTGTGTGTGTGTGTGTGTGTGTGTGTGTGTGTGTGTGCGTGTGTGTGTGTGTGTGTGTGTGTGTGTATGTGTGTGTGTGTGTGTGTGTGTGTGCGTGTGTGTGTGTGTGTGTGCGTGCGTGCGTGCGTGTGTGTGTGTGTGTGTGTGTGTGTGTGTGTGTGTGTGCGTGTGTGTGTGTGTGTGTGCGTACTGTGTGTGTGTGTGTGTGTGTGTGTGTGTGTGTTCATGCATGCATTTTTTGCATGTGAATATATGCGCGAATACGTGTGTGCATTGATGTGTGTGAATGTTTGTGTATGTGTGAGAGCTACAGGCATAAAAGAAAAAGAAAGTAAAAAAAATATATGGTTGGTACATTTGGTCCATTTCCCTTCAGCAGAGCACAATTGATGCCTATCAAAGAGTCGTGTCTTAAAGGTGAGAGGCGATGGCTCTGTGGGGATGAGTGCCTAAGTGTCAGCCAGAGAGGGAGAAAGAGGCGGTAAGGAAAGAGAGGGAATGGGGGTATGGAAGAATAGACAGAGATAGGTAGATAGATAGATAAGAGAGAGAGAGAGGTAGGGTAGGATGAAAGAAGGAGGATGGGTAAAGGGCAAGGATGAAAGATTGAGAGGGAGGTTCTAATTGGAGAGAGAAAAACACTGACCTCGTTTACCGGTTAAAAACACGCTGGTTGATGCTTCCACATACTCTTGCTCTCATTCAAACACTCTCATTCACACACTCTCATTCACACACTCTCATTCACACACTCTCATTCGTGCACTCGCTCTCATTTACATACTCTCTCATTCACACAATCACTTTCATTCATAAACTCATTCTCATTCACACACTCTTTCTCAGTCACACTCTATCTCAATCACACTCTTCCTCAGTCACACACTCTCACAATCTTAAGTTTTCACTCTCACACATTCTCTCATTCGTCAACACTTTTATTAAGTTCGTATTTCTTTTTTAATTTCTGTTCTGTAAATCAAATTAAAAAATGTGTTCAGGGAAGTGAAGTTAACTTTATCACGTCTTGGGAAAATATTCATCTGAAATGTTGGATAAATATATATGCTGGTTGAGGTAATGAGTTGGAAATAATTAATTGTCTCAGCTGATGAAAAGGAGATACACGTATACCCCCCTCAACCCTCTCATTTTCCAGGCGGTGTAGAGCCCATACGATTTTAGCGTTTGTTTCAGAAAATAATAAAAATAATAATAATATAATTGTTATTATTAATGTCGTTGAGAAAAGTAACTCTTGAAATATTTCAAAATGGATTCCCATCTTTTATAAAAAACTGACTAAATATTTTTCATCAGGAAATACTGACTAATGTCAGATGCATTTGTCACTTGACAAATGAATCACTTAATATAAATAAGAATGACGAATTTTTTTTGCTACTTTTATCTGCTAAAACTTTTTATCATAAGGTGATATCTGTTAAATCTTATATTTTTTTTAACTCAACAATATCGTAGTAATGGAATATCTGCTAAAGCTTTATGGAACTCGACGGCGTCATAGTAGAGGCAACACAAATGGTGAATCACAAATCAATTTCCGAGAAACCTTGAATATTTGATGTGTTAAGAGATGCCTAAATATACTGTGGGTAAAATTATCATGTTCTTTAGCAAACGCTATTATATACCGCAACGTTGCTGTGCAACGTGTTACGTTAATGAACTTCGTGAGTGACGGTATGGTATACAGTGAGTGATGTCACAATACTATGTTAGTATGTCACTGTAAGTGCCGTCACTATATACTGTGAGTGATTTTAAGACCAGCTTGTCTCTTCTGATATGATGTAGGGCGTAATGACAGTAGTTTGTTGGACTATGTATTGGTAGATAAAAGACTGTTGAGTAGACTTCAGGATGTACATGTTTATAGAGGGGCCACAAATATATCAGATCACATTTTAGTTATAGCTACAGTGGGAGTAAAAAGTAAATGGGATACAAGGAAAATAGAAGCAGCAAGTAAAAGAGAGGTGAAGGTTTATAAACTAAAAGAGGAGGCAGTTAGGGTAAGATATAAACAACTGTTGTAGGACAGATGGGCTAGTGAGAGTGTAGGCAATGGGATAGAAGATGTATGGGGTAAGTTTAAGAATGTAGTGTTAGTGTGTTCAGCAGAAGTTTGTGGTTATAGGAAAGTGGGTGCAGGAGGGAAGATGAGCGATTGGTGGAATGATGATGTAAAGGGAGAAAAAGTTAGCATATGAGAGGTTTTTACAAAGTAGAAGTGATGCAAGGAGGGAAGAGTATATGGAGAGAAAAAGAGAGGTTAAGAGATTGATGATGTAATGTAAAAAGAAAGCAAATGAGAGAGTGGATGAGATATTATCAACAAATTTTGTTGCATTCAGAAGGCATTTCTCTATCTTTCAAGTTGAAACAGGTCTCCGTTATAGCAATAATATCTATATTACATGCACTTGCAACTAATCTTAGCTCATCTATCTTATTTCTTAGCCTCCTACTATTTGTATAGTAAACCTTAAGGGAGCTAGTCACTCATTGCCATCTATCATCTCTCTTTGTTTGTTGAATAATTGCTTTGCCTTTACTAGCAACTCTATTTTGAATATTGTTTTTTAAACATATCCCTGAGGTATTCTGGTAATATCTGCTGTTTTCAATCCTAGTACTGCAGCCTGATTGCTTCCCACAAACATCCATACCTCTATAATATCTCAGTTTAAAGTTTTAGACAAGTCATCAATGACCCCCTCAATCGAATTGGCACATGTATAGTCCCACACCACCTGCTTGCCATCTGTCCAGGCTTGAAAGGTTATGTCATCTGGGCGCTTTTAGTTACCATCCGATCTGCAAAGTTAGGGTGGCTCCCTTATTGCTGGGCATCTGGCTGTTGCGAGGCTCCTCTTGATGATGTTATTATCCTCTTCATGCCTTGCAATCTTTCCCTCGGATCTACGGCACACTAGACCATGGTACCCGAATCGGTCTGCCGATTCACTGCCGCAAATACACCTGTGTTCTGCGAGAATAGGGGCGACAAGACGAAGGGCAACACCAATGTGGATGGTCCGTGGATCGCGGCGTGTGTCAAGGGAGGAGTTGGGAACAGCCAACAGAAATCCCTGAATGTTGAGCTCTCACTGCAAGAGGGCGGTCTCTATCCTTCCTCGACACACACTGAAGCATTTTTGAGGCTATATTCTCCACTACTGGGCCACCCCAGTGTGACTGTTTGTAGTTGTTGGGGGTGCATGTCTGGTTTCAGAGCCCGTTAGATTATTCCAGAGTGTGGCTCCGTCAACGAACTTTTGGTCATGGACTCTAACTTTGTCCCTAAGATGTTCAGGGAGAATCGCTGCTACAAGTCCACTGGATGCGACACATGAGGACAGGAAAGCAGGTAGCGCAATCTGAGATGCCTTGCGGACACCAATGCTTCCCAGTCTGACAGGAAGTGTAGCTTGGTCCCACTGTCCATCTTCCAGAGTAAGGTCGAGTACTTTCGTAAAAATATGCCTCGGGATACTGTCGTATTCATGCAGTATAGGGTTATCATATGAGAGTGCACATCTTAGGAAATATGTTAACTTGAGGAGGCTCAAGCACTTTGCGAGAAGGTACAAGGCATCATGAATGTCAAGACTGCCTATTCATTGTTCCATCCTCCTCAACTCATCCAGTTTCTTCCTGAGAATTGAGTCAATGGCAGCACGTCCCAGAGCACGTCCCAGAGCACGTCCCAGGCAAGACACTATTTGTGAAGGCAATGACTGATGCTCCTGGTAGTTTTGATCTCACTGCAATCACTTGTTAACTGACCGAGATGATTTCACATCTAGATGGACTCAGGATGAGTTCCATTTCCTGTCCCCGTGTCATCACCTGTGTAAGAAAATGTAGAAGGGACTCCTTTGTACCCGCCAGTGTGCCATCATCCAGGATCCAGATGTTTAGCTCACTAGTCAGCCTGACCGCGATTTCCTTTTCCTTAACCAAAATGCCCTGCATACTAGGGGCTTTTGGCATGTACACCTCATATAATCTCAATAACCAAATGTAATTCTTTGTATCATGTCCAAATAAACTATTATTATTATTATTATTATTATTATTATTATTATTATAAATGGAGCAAGAGGATCCTCTTGCTGGACACCCTCTGATGACGTAATTTCATGTTCTCCAAATAGGAGCGTTGATTCCTTGCTATATCCAGCTGAAACAAAAGGGAAGAGACCAGGGAAATGTTCTTGTACAGCTGTTAATACCACGTGTCTCTTTTCAGGAGATTAAGTGCAATCTTGAAATCTAATTTTGCCTTGTCCTCAGGCAGGTTGTTGCTATATGCCCTTGTTGCATGAACCGCTGCTTCGCATCCTTAAAGGACCCTAAAGCCAACCTGGTTTGGTTGAAGCATCATGAATGCCTCTGTGTGAATACTTCAGACAGCAGTTTTGGAAACGAGGCGGTGAAAAGTGTTGCCCACTGCAATTGGCCTAGTTTGTCCATTCTTCTTTTTAAGGGCACAGTGATGTGTGTGTGTGCGTGTGTGTGTGTGTACTCACCTAATTGTACTCCCCAAGTTGAGGTTGCAGGGGTCGATTCATAGCTCCTGGCCCCGCCTCTTCACTGGTCGCTACTAGGTCACTCTTCCTGCTCCATGGGCTTTATCATACCTCTTCTTAAAGGTATGTATAGATCCTGCCTCCACTACATCACTTCCCAGACTATTCCACTTCCTGACAACTCTGTGACTGAAGAAATACTGCCTTATATCCCTGTGATTCATCTGAGTCTTCAACTTCCAACTGTGACCTCTTGTTGCTGTGTCCCATCTCTGGACCATCCTGTCTCTGTCCACCTTGTCGATTCCTCTCATTATTTTATATGTCGTTATCATATACCCCCTATCTCTCCGGTCCTCCAGCGTCGTCAGGTCGATTTCCCTTAACCTCTCCTCGTAGGACATACCCCTTAGCTCCGGTACTAGTCTTGTTGCAAACCTTTGCACTTTCAGTAGTTTCCTTACGTGCTTGGATAGGTGTGGGTTCCAAACTGGTGCTGCATACTACAATATGGGCCTAACGTACACAGTGTACAGGGTCCTGAACGATTCCTTATTAAGATGTCGGAAAGCTGTTCTTAGGTTTGCTAGGCGCCCGTATGCTGCAGCAGTTATTTGGTTGATGTGCGCCTCAGGAGATATGCCCGGTGTTATACTCATTCCAAGAACCTTTTCCTTGAGTGAGGTTTGTAGTCTCTGGCTTCCAAGACTGTACTCCGTCTGCGGTCTTCTTTACCTTTCCCCAATCTTCATGACTTTGCACTTGGCGGGGTTGAACTCCAGGAGCCAGTTGCGAGGCCAGGCCTGCAGCCTGTCCAGATCCCTTTGTAGTTCTGCTTGGTCCTCATCCGATTGAATTCTTCTCATCAACTTCACATCATCTGTGTGTGTGTTTAATAAGAGTGGATGCAATTATGTTTCAGTGACTTAGGCTACACCCCATTTCAGCGGGTGACTGCCAGCATTAACATGGTTGAAGATCGCATTTGATTCCATGCCGTCCTGATAAATTACTGATGGTGGGCTGTTCTAGCTTCAAGTGATTTATCTGATTGTCCTACATATAAGAGAAAACACAGTGGAGCTCTCAGAAACATTTTGATGATACACTTCTTGCAACCCTAGTTCCATGATTGGAATAATATTGAATGAACGATGACACATTAGTTGACTTCCTATACACAGTAAATTTAAATTTAATCTCCTGTCGTCACGATGGACTAGAGCATCTAAAAATGATAGTTTATAAGTTACTAAATCGACTGGTAACTTTATCGATGAAGCTAAACTCTTGAGTAGAGGTAAGAACTCATCACGATTGTCATCCTCTCCCTGACTTGTTTACGTTAACAGAAGAGGAACTAGTAAATTTCTACATGCTCTGTCCCACGAATATTGTCACCGACTATTTTTTTTTTGCTGGTAAGCTAATGAATAGAGAATCTTAGAGCATTTTCCCAAATTACGTTTTGTTTACACTCCCTATTTCTCTTCTATGATGATATGTTATTTATTAGTAATGAGAATTATAATTCTGTAGAGGTAGGCAATGAAGAAAGTTTGGGCAAATGTAACAATACAACTACTTCAACTACTACTACTACTTATACTGTTACTATAACAACTATTACTATTACTACTTATTCTACTTCTACTACTACTACTGCTGCAGTTATTACTACATTTACTGCTACTGCTGTTACTACTGCTGTTGTTAATACTACAATTACTACTACTGCTGTTACTACTACAATTACTACTACTACAACTACTACAGCTGCTACTAATACTATTACTACAACCCCTAGTACAACTACTACTACTAAATCTAATACTAAATTTAATACAAATTCTTTCACTCCCATAAATTATTTTTCTACTGTTACACTCTGAGTCTATTGTATTCTACTATTTATACTATTATTACTACTACTACTACTACTACCACCATTTCTACTAGTACTACTACTACCTCATTGTTACTACCGCCACTGCTGCTACCTCCATTAATACTACTACTGTTACTACTACTACTACTATCACTGCCGCTAATTCTACGAGCACCTCAATCACTACCATTACTGCTACTTCTACTACTTCTTTTTACTACTACTACTACCACATTTCTGGCCTCGGTTGTGACTTGACGATGGTCCAGAACGCACCGAAACGTCGTCATGAAGTTCTTTAAAGTGAAAGTGTTAGGTGAAAATATTTATTTAATTTAAAACTAGTCAGGGAACAATAAAGCCTCTATATTCGATGAGTGTAAAAACTATCGATGAGTAAGTATCCTTAGTTAGTTTAATATCTTTATTATGCACCCCATACCCATCCTGTGGGCGGTAGTCAAAAGATTACAGAGGTATCCTCGATCTCTCAAAGAACTGATGGATCACTTTTCGAAACGGTTAAACGAGATGAACTTTAAAGGTAATTGGTAAATGAGTATAGAGAAAAGGATAAGCTATACCTAAAGACCCATATCTGGAAGAAATTATGCAAAGTAAAATATGATAAATTAATGATTGTATGTACAAGATACCGTGTGCCGATTGTCATAAATGTTCAAGTTGTGAAACAAATGATTTTAGACGTCGATTTTATCAACTCACAGTTACGTAGTAAGCTCTATGAACAGTAATGATACGATATGTCAACACACACGTACAATCAGGAAATTAATTTCAGTGATGTCAAAATACTGGAAGGGTGCATCTATATAGAGCAAAGAAAGATACGGTAATCGATGATAAATAACAACGTTTCCAATATCAATACAGTATATGAGAGTGTCAAGCCTTTATTGAATACTTATGGCTCTTAAATTTAAAAAAAAAATTAAGTAAAAAGAAGTATAACTGACGAACATGAATTAACAACGGGGCTTTCCTAAGTGATAAGTTAAACCAATTGTTCCTAGTGAATTTGATTAATTTAGTTAGATTATTTTAGATACAAAAAAGAGGAAAAAAACTAATTTAACAACAGAACTGAAGATATTCTAGTAGGTGAAGTCATTAAGCAAGAGCAGTGCTGCTTTCTCATGAGTACCTGAAGAAATCACATGGACGTCTATACTCCTTTTCTTCACTGTAGTTACGTTGAACGCTGTTTCGAAACACTGTGTGGACAGTTTGTGGTACACACTTGCGTTCTAGTTCATTGCACACATACACTGTTCAATACGCAACACGCTCGTCATCTTGTTTTAACGATATTTGACTTCACCATCGCTTGTTCACAAGATTACTATGTCCTCGATTAATGTACCACGACAGGGAAAATTACTGGCAATATCTCGCTTAACAGTTACCTATTTGCATCTGAAGACCGTATCTCTGCTTCAGTTCTCCCGGATATTGTAAGGGCACAAGCATAGTCACGAAGGGTACTTCTAATGCTGTTCTCACTAGCTCGCTCACAAGCTCTGTCGTTCTGCGCTCTACTTGTTACTGTGCTCGATACCTCAATGCCACTGGCTTCCGGTTTTAAAGTAGACGCCAGGGAGTTCTGCTGACCTTATATCTAGAACATTCAGCTGCCAGCTATGGCGACGAAGAATGTCTTTGAATAGGAGTTTCCTAGGGCAAACATTTTAGTGAGTTGTATGGCAAGTGCTGATAGACAGAAGGGAAGGTGTCCTTTGACTCACCACTCCCTTGCAGTATGGGCACAAGGAAGGTTCAATAACCCCTTCTTCCCCCCTTTTGGAGGTAACTTCTCCACACACACACACACACACACACACACACACACACACACACACACACACACACACACATATATATATATATATATATATATATATATATATATATATATATATATATATATGTGTGTGTGTGTGTGTGTGTGTGTGGGCTAGTGCAAGTATGGGTAGTGGGGGGTTGAAGAGGGATGGGATAGTTTTAAAAATACAGTGTTAGAATTTGGGGCAGAAGTTTGTGGCTGTAGGAAGGTGGGTGCAGGAGGAAAGAGGAGTGATTGGTGGAATGATGAGGTAAAGGGTGCGATAAAAGAGAAAAATATAGCTTATGAGAATTTTTTACAAAGCAGAAGTGATATAAGAAGGGCATAGTATATGGAGCATAAAAGAAAGGTGAAGAGAGTGGTGAGAGAGTGCAAAAGGAGAGCAAATGATAGAGTGGGAGAGGCACTCTCAAGAAATTTTGCTGAAAATAAGAAAAATTTTGGAGTGAGATAAACACATTAAAAAAGCCTAGGGAAAGACTGAATTTGTCAGTTAAAAACAGAGTAGGGGAGTCAGTAGATGGGGAGCTGGAGGTATTGGGTAGATGGCAGGAATATTTTGAGGAACTTTTAAATGTCGATGAAGGAAGGGAGACAGTGATTTCATGCACTGGCCAGGGAGGTATAACATCTTTTAGGAGTGAAGAAGAGCAGGATGTGAGTATGGGGGAGGTGCGTGAGGCATTACGTAGAATAAAAGGGGGTAAAGCAGCTGGAACTGACGGGATCATGACAGAAATGTTAAAAGCAGGGGAAGAGATATATTGTTGGAGTGGTTGGAATTTTCGTTTAATAAATGTATGAAAGAAGAGAAGGTACCTAGAGATTGGCAGAGAGTGTGTATAGTATTGTTCATCTGCAGTCCTGCTCTCTGTCTTACCTCTAATTATTTTAATAATAAGTCTACCATACACTTTACCTGGTATACTCAGTAAACTTATTCCCCTATAATTTTTACAATTTCTTTGGTCCCCCTTTCCCTTATATAAAGGAACTATACATGCTCTCTGCCAGTCCCTAAGTACCTTCCCCTCTTTCAAACATTTAATGAGCAAAAATACCAACCACTCCAACAGTATATCCCCCTCCCACTTCCTCGTGGATATGAAAGGAAAATAATAATAACAAGAACTATTAATGCAAAAACAAAGAAAACACAGATGAGTGTGTATACATAATGTATACATACATATGTAGTGTAACCTAAGTGTAAGTAAAAGTAGAAACATATAGCTGTTGTCTTGTGTGTTTATAAGACAGAAAAAAAGACATCAGCAATCATAGCATCATGTAAAACAAATACAGGTTTCTGTCTTGCACTCATTTAGTAGGACAGTAGTACTTCCCTGGGTGGTTGCTGTCTACCAACTTATTACCTTATATACATACATATATATATATATATATATATATATATATATATATATATATATATATATATATATATATATATATATATATATATATGTCGTGCCGAATAGGTAAAACTGGTCAATAAGCATGAACTCATTTAAAATTTAGTCCTTTCAAAAATTTTCTCTTATACATTTAAAGATATATTTTTTCATTTATGTTAATATAAAAATTAATGATTTTGTATCAAAAGAACCTTAGAAAACTTACCCAATCTTATTATAACAAGAAGCATTAAATCTAACTTAATCCAACTAAATATATTTTATATAAGTTTACAATAATTTAATAATAAACAATGAAATATATTTTTTTTTGTTAGATCAGAATGATTTTTGCGAAATTATTGCATACACTAATTTTCGCTTGCCCTATTCGGCAAGAAGTGCATTGCTATTTAAGCCAAAATCGCGTTTTACCTACCAAATAACGCATTTTGCTATTAATGCAGTGCTTTTCCTAGATGTTTGGTGTGTGGATTTCGTCCCCATTTTAGTGTTGGATGCTAATCCTTCTCTCCGATATTAAGTTAATCTAGCAGGGCCAGGCCAAGGTTACCTCTGTGTTGCTGCTGTTCCTACTCTCCAGCCCTGGTTTCTTCTTTTCTTAAGCCCTAAAATATTATTCTGAGCGGTTGACACGAGGATTGAGGTAGCGGCGAAACTGAACAACCATTATGCTGGTCCATCTGCCACTAAGCTAGTCCAGATGTCAGCAAGCCGGTGTCATCTCCAAGCCGGTGTCATCTCCAAGCCTATGTTGCTTTTATGCCCCATGTCTGCCAGGTATTCCCCTACCTCAGCTTTAGTTTCTAGTCAGGCAAGCCGTTTTCAACTCAGTACTACAACACCGGCTTCTTATGCTAGTGCAGCTGCGTACACTGCCTGATACCTGCTGCAAGCCACATGCTACGTCTGTCACCCATGCAAGCCACTCTCTCAGGTCTCCTGTGGCATCACGTGTACCAATAGCCCCGCTAAGCCAGCTCCAATGGAGGCAGTTGTTGCCATGGCAACCACATGACTACCTCCACTTTCCTTGCCCATCGTTTCTTTGTGTGCCAAATTTAGGTGTTGGGAGGGACAAGGTGAAAACCAATTCGATATCCAAGTCAACGTTTTCCTTGTGATATCGTAGTTTGTCGAAAAGACACTCTGCCCTTCCTGCGCACACTTTGATATTATCTTATTGGTTTGTTCCTCAGGTGCCGCTGCCACCACAGCAGCAAGCAGCTGAATAATGCCTGCAGCTTGCCTCGTTACATGGATATTTTGCCCTTCGCTTCTCTTATTGTCTTGCATCTTTATTAGTAGATTAAGTTGCTTTATTTCTAATTAGGCTAAGTAGCTTCATTTCATTGACTCAGTACATCTATTCCACCTATATTTCTGTCTGTCTTCAGTATTATGCTTTGCTACGATCTATTATTGTTACATATGTAATTTTAGTGTTGTGTTTCTTAGTGTCTTGCTGCACAGATATTTCCATATTACCTCAGAAAAGTTTTATTGGTTTTTCCATGTTGCTCGCTACACACACTTTTATCTGACACTGCTCTGTGACTTGTTTTCTCTTTGGGTTCCTTCACAGACGTCGATGCCATTACTGGTGCCACATTAGTTTTGCATTTGTGTTCCTAACTTCACTTAGAACTGTGCACTGTGAACTTTATCATTGTCTGTCAGCTACACTGTGCTTCTCTATTGTTGGGACTATTGCTTACTGACACTATTTTGTACTGTTTACCTTGTGGTGACTTTTTTTTAGCATATTATTTTTTACTGTCCATTTAGGCTCCGTGTCTAGGACTTTTGTTCAGCTTCCTTCTTTTATTTTATTATTTCTTTGTTTTTTTCCAGTGATATTTTATTATTTTACTGCGATGATATTTGTGATGGTTCAAGTGCCAACTTGTCCTGTTGTAACAGGTTCAGTTCTTCCTGGTGCGCCTTGTACATGATGGGGAAATTCTCAATTACGTTCTCTTTCTGCCGGTTTAGTTTTTTTTTCTTTCCTTGATTGACTGCAGGAATTCCATTGGTACACTTTATGTACTTTTATTTTTTTACCTGTATATGGTTTTTTTTTTTTTTTTTTTGCTTGTGATAATTTGCTTCTATTTGATATAGTTACAAGGAGTGTGTTTGTGGCAGCCATTTATAACTTTCATTCTCCTGTGATATTTTGCATAAACATTCTTGATGTCACCTGTGTGTGAGTCAGACAATATTGTTTTAAATTAGACACATGTGCAACACTTGGGTATCTTTAATGAGGAAACATATCGCCACATAGTGGCTTCATCAGTCCATACAAAGAAGAATGATGAAGAACAGAAGGAGTTTGAGGTAATCAGTCCCTCAGCCTGGAGTCGATGTAGTCAGTCCATGAATCTTGAAAAGAATACAGCATATGTGCGAAGAAGTGACTTATATACTGTAGACAGGTGAGGTGAAGCAGTCGTATCACATCTGACAAATCCAAATGTGGAAGTTGATCATGACTGAAGGTTAGGAAAGTGAAGAATTCCCTGTATTAAGATCCCAAGATGCTGCTGTGTCTGACAGCAATGTAGTTAAATGGTTCAGAGAACCGACAAGTTGATAAGTTAGACACATGTGCAACACTTGGGTATCTTGATTGAGGAAACGTTTCGCCACACAGTGGCTTCATCGGTCCTGTTCGTCACCATTCTTCTTTGTATTGGACTGGTGAAGCCACTGTGTGGCGAAACGTTTCCTCAATAACGATACCAAATGTTGCATATGTGTCTAATTTATCAACTTGTCGGTTCTCTGAACCATTTATCTACATTATTGTTTTACTGTGAGTCGTACTTTTATTAATATTTTCATAAGAATGTTAGATAATGCCACTGCTTTACACAGCACTTGAAAATAAGGAATATCCACTAGGACTTTTATTGACTTAAGGAAAGCTTTTGACACAGTAAACCACGGCATCCTACTCCACAAACTTGACCACTATGGAATAAGAGGTCATGCACTAGCATACCTCAAATCCTACCTCACTAATAGGTACCAGTATGTCACTATTAAAGACACATCCTCCACGACACTACCACTAGACACCGGCGTACCGCAGGGAAGTGTCCTTGGTCCCCTGCTCTTCCTCTTATACATCAATGATCTTCCCAATGTATCACAACACTTGAAACCAATACTCTTTGCTGACGATACAACTTATGTCATCTCCCACACAAACCTTGCCACGCTTAACACCATTGTTAACGACGAATTAATAAAAATAGCAACATGGATGACTGCCAATAAACTTACACTCAACACTGATAAGACCTTCTATATTATGTTTGGCAACAGAACAGATGATCCACAATTAAACATTAAGATCAACTCTACACCTATTGCTAGACATAACGAGGGCAAGTTCCTGGGCCTTCACCTTGACAGCAGCCTGAAATTCAGCACCCATATCCAACACATAACAAAGAAAGTGTCCAAAACTGTGGGATCCTCTCTAAGATACGGTATTATGTACCACAATCAGCCCTACTCACACTATACTACTCACTCATCTATCCCTACCTCACATATGCCATTTGTGCATGGGGATCAACAGCAATTACCCACCTAAAGCCAATAATAACCCAACAAAAAGCCGCAGTAAGAATTATCACACAATCCAACGCTAGGCAGCACACCCCCCCACTCTTCAAAGACCTAAACCTACTCACTGTTCAGAACATCCATACTTACTACTCTGCTATCTACATTTATAGAACCATTAATTCCAACTTTAACCCTGAGCTAAAACACTTTCTTGACAGTTGTGACAGGACCCATAGACATAATACCAGACATAAACATCTCTTTGACATTCCCCGTGTCCGACTAAATCTATACAAAAAGTCAATGCGCATAAAAGGGCCTAAAATCTGGAACTCCCTGCCTGAAAACTCTAGAACTGCAGACACAACCTCCATTTTCAAAAGCACCGTTAAAAACATCTTATCTCACTTACGCACCCAACCGGTAGTTAACCATACGAAAACTACTTTATCTTGCACATATCCACAGCAAAATACACTTATTGATATCTGTGATTCTCCTTAATTTGCATATTACTAACCACAGCAAAATACACTTATTGATATCTGTGATTCCCCTTAATTTGCACAGTTCCAACCAAAATTCTAATACAACTATTGCTCCATAATACTTAAGCTAGTCATAAGTTTGCCTAAGATACTCCAATATAGAATCTATATTATGCCAATATATCACCTTTATCATTAATATATAAACTAATTGCTAACTTTTTATACTAATTGTTAAATTCTCAATGTTTAAATTCCAGTACCTAAATTTTGTAAACCTAACCTTACAATCTGTATATCCATTGTATAGCTATTGAGTAAGACCTATCATAAGACTGCCTGAAAAGCCTAGGCATACCTAGGCATATTATTGGCCATCTTGTAATATCAACTTTAATGTATAACTATAAGTACCCCCCACCTTGTATTACATGAAATAAAGGATTTGAATTTGAATTTGAATTTGAATTCCCTTGGGAGATTTTGTTCTCTGCTAGTAAGCAGTGTTCATATTCTATTAAGTAATAAGCCTCTTTTCTGTTGTGCTTTGTGATATATCTTATTGCATTAATTCTAGGCTTAGCCTAGCCTCAGGTGATACCCATTTCTTTGTTTATTTTAGTTTGTGTACAGGCTTACCTACCTTTTTGTGTTTGACATTCTTGATTTTCCCAGCCTATCTCAGGGCATGTAGTACTACTTTATATGAATTATCGATTTTTATAGGTAGGTTTACTCCTTTATCCTTGTCTCATGATTTTTACATTGTGATTTTACTTACTACCTGTAAATATCTGTGTAACAGATTCACTGAACTTGTGGAGTAAGCTTTCCTTGTGGGTATTTTTTTTTAATTACTCTGTTTACATTTTATTTCTTGCAACTCTTGTTGGAAAGAGACAGCAACTCAATTGATTGTTTTTCTTTATTACAGAATTTCGCTACTTGCATTTATATTTTTGGGTAAATTTGCTGTACTTCCAGCTTGTCTTTTTTTCACTTGTTGTTCTCGTGTACTGTACTGAGTTACGTGTCACCTTCTTTTAATCATAAGCTCTTTTCTAATATGCCTAACTTAATTTTAAGGGTCTTTACCAGTTGACTTTAACCATGTCTGGTCTGGCATTCGTACCGAGTACCATAGGTGCTTAGTCTGCTGAACAATCAAGTAATCTGTCTACACAAGAGACTATGGGATCTGCCCTCGAGTTATCCGTCCCTGCTACGGCCGCATTTTTGTTAACCTGACAGGTTTCCAAAGACGCTGCTAACAATGCAGCTGGAGGTCCAGCTTAAGAGATTGGCAAACCTTCAACCTTCGACAGTAGCATTACCAAGCAGTAGGCACTGGTCATACTGTAACAGTGTCTTTCTCGTAAGAAAGTGCGAGGATGCCTAGGGTGACAGGGGACGCTCAGAGGCTCCGGGACTTTCAGTGTCCTATCGGAAAGTGTCTATTTGAAATGCTGATGCCTTCTCCAGTGAATGTCAGAGGCCGTCTGCAGAGGGACGCCCTCTGTAGGGGCTAGTGCAGTCATTTGTGTATCAGCAGTTGTGACCCTGCATGGTCACTCGAACAGGATCAAGTATGTGTTCGTAGAAACATATTTGGGCTCGGCCATATTGTGTCCTCTTCAAGTCACTGTGGGTGACTTTGCATTGTTGTGTGGCTGCATGTCACCCTACATTCTTCTACACGAATGTGTCATGATGCTGTGTTACTCAGTGCCATCTTATGATACTCCTTGAGACTGTGTGTCATTTTACAATGATATCTTTCATCATATAGTATTCTTCATAACTGCGTGTGACATTGCAACGTTTCTGAGACTGTGTCAATTGCAAGCATTTCACAGGTCTAGATGAGTAATGACTGAAAACACAGAAGTAGATGGAACATCTTTTGGGACTAGTGTCTGATACTCTTCTTATGCCTCTTGTGTAATAGCTGATCTAGGAGTCCATGTCCGTAGCACATATGTGTAACGCCATTGTATATTATTAATTTTAAGCATTGTTAAAAAGATCAAAAAATAAATGTTTGTAAATGCAAATAATTATAATCTTGATCAGCCTTTGTTGCCTATGTCTAGACATGTCTCATGCAATAACCATTAATCAACATACCATTCATTAAATTTTATGAAGTATTCTGCTGTGTTCAGTGTCCTTCAGCAATATAGCCATGCAATAAAGCTGGCTCAGTGTCTCGTATTTTAGGATTCTTGGTTAAGTCCTTCCATGAATTCAAAATTCTGACAGATTGTTGTCTGTGCTGCAGCAGGTTACTTTCTTCTATTTACTTTCCTTTTTATAATATTTTCATCCAGATTTCGTAGAATGACTCAAAAATTTTCAGTTCATTTATTCATTTATTATTAACCTATTGTTGATTTATGTATATGTGTTAAATACTTGAATCAATAATTCAACTGTGCTTCTTAAGTTGCATTGTATAATTTTCGTTTGGGCTAATTTTGATCTTGCAACTCATGCTCCTTGTGCAACAACTCTTAGTACTGTTGCTACTATGTAAGGTCGCCCAGCTGTTGGATAGCCCAGCTGTCAATAATGTCAGTATTCGCATCCCTTGGTATCTATAATCGTTAGCCTGGCACTATATGCTAAAGCATGACAGCATTATGTTTCTTAAAACAGAGACGCTATGCCATGCGCATATGTCATTGACCCCCGGATAGCAACTGGTACCGGAGGTCTTAGACGTACAGTCAGTGTTGAATCCATGAGGACAGAGGAAAGACATGTGGCTGCAGCTCCTGTGTATGCTTCACTTGTACAATAAATGGGAGAACTGAGGTTATGCATCTTTTTCTCTGTCTATCTGGTGCAATTCATAATATGCCCAGATGATGGTATAACACCAATGTATGGCAAAAACTACGCCTCACCATAAAGATCATCACAATCTACCAAAATAGCAAATGAAAGGAGATTTGTAGAATCGACACTGTCAAAAATCTTTTGTCTTATGTGCAATGAGGCAGAGGTTTTATGCCTGGGCTTCAAATCCGCCTCAGAAGCTTAAATTTCAACTAAAGCTCAACCCTTCGGACATCATCAGTGCTTCTCTTACCCCTGTGGTTTAGCGCTTCTATTTGATTATAATAATAATAATAATCAGTGCTTCTCACAGTCTGGTATGTGCTCGGCCGATACATTTGTCAAAGCTTTTGGGATCAATTTGTCCAGAACTCTTTAAGCACTCAGGTGACCTAAGCCGCATTAGAGAACTCGGCATTATTGATAAGTAGCTCGCTTGCATTAATGTTGCATCTACTGTGGCTAAACTATTTAACAACCAACCCATCACAACAGCCATTAAGTCTATATTATCAATCAAACACTTGATGCAGAAGGACAAAAGAGAATTGTCGACTGGCGCATAAGTATACATTACACCATATGAAGGAGGCATCAGGAATTAAGTGGGGGAAGCTTGCAAGAGCTTTGGAAACTATATGTATTCTGGTTGCTGCACGATCCCAGAAAGGTATCCCCGGCTTAAAAAATCTAAGCCCCTTGTACTGCAATGCACACAGTAGAACAGTGCACACTGTAGCATAACATTTTGGTGGCATAAGATTTCAAATGGCAACTAATATCGCAATTTTTCAATAAAAATAGCAAATTAGATCATATGCAGCCCAAACGTAATTCAAACTTTCCATTAAGAAACGTCAGTTTTGAATGTAAACTGAATGCTCTATGAGGGTTTAGTGGTCAAAGGAGATATGATAATTCAAGACGAATTCATTGTTTCCTTCAGATCCTAAGTTCTAATGGAGACATTTCTCACGCATTTTCTCTTTCAAGCGGGGAAAATGCACTCTAGTCCAAGACTGGTGAGATAGATGGGTGTGACAATTCTTCAGGATCAACGCCCTAGTCGAGTCCATTTCGGCAATGCATCTTCATGAAGTTGGCCAGGTGGTGAAACAATCTCTCACAGTAGTCAGGTGGTGAAACAATCTCTCACAGTAGTCAGGTGGTGAAACAATCTCTCACAGTAGTCAGGTGGTGAAACAATCTATCACAGTAGTCAGGTGGTGAAACAATCTCTCACAGTAGTCAGTAAACAAAATATTCTGTATTTTAAGGGAGTCATTATGCATCATGACATTGGCATGGAGGAGTCAGTTTAGTTTCAAATAAAAGGAGTATAAGAGATGTAAACATTCAGATTAGAAAATCGTGACAACACTGAACTTGTTCAGCTTCCCTGAGATATTAAGACACATGTTCAACTCTTGGGTATCTTTATTGCCGAAACGTTTCGCTTGAACAAGACGCTTCTTCAGTCGAATAAAAGCGAATAAAACACTGTAAACAGAAGAGGTTGTTTTGATATGACCAGTCCATCAACAATATCCTAATATCATATTTATTTTTCCCCTATAATCTAAATTGTCCATAATTACTATCGCATTTGCTTCGTCTGCATAGTGCCAGACAAGTGGAAAATGGTAAATGTAATACCTATTTACAAGGCAGGTGACAGGCCCTTAGCTTCGAACTATTGACCAATAAGCCTTACCTCCATAGTGGGAAAATTTATTGAATCAATAATTGCCAAGGCAATTCGTAGCCATCTTGAAAGGCATAAATTGATTAATGAACCTCAACACGGTTTTACAAAGGGGCGTTCCTGTCTTACGAATTTACTAACTTTTTTCACTAAGGTAGATCATGGTACTGAATATGATATTGTGTAAATGGACTTCAGTAAGGCTTTCGATAAAGTTCCACATCAGAGGCTATTGAGGAAACTTAAGGCACACGGAATAGGAGGAAATTTTTTTCCTGTGTAGAGGCATGGTTGCCAAATAGGCAGCAGAAAGTTTGCATAAATGGTTAGAAATCAGAATGGGGGCACGCCACAACCTCCAATTGAGATCCACCTCAGCAGATACAGTTCAGGGTAAAGAACTTGGATTTTCTTGTGTAAGGAAAAATGTTTCATTCTGGGGAAGGTAGGGTGACATGAGAGGCAGGTTAAGACACTCCATGCGCAGTGAGAGTCATCCTAGCTGAGGACTGAAGTGTTGACATCCAGGGCTGGAATGTACGCTTAAGTAATCATAATGTTAGCGTCAGGTCTTCGCTGCCCTTACAGCATGTTGACACTGGATTTAGTTTGGTTTGATCTTAGATTCTGTGCTTTTGCAAACCGACCCATTTACGTATGTATACGTCTTTATTACTCTTAAGATTTTCATACAATTAAAAAATATGTAGAGAAAATTAAAAACAAAATGATTTGTCAAAGAGCTATAATAATCATTAAGACCATATTTTATCGGAAGTTTATATATATATGACGAATTATTTATATCTTTCAGTCAATTTGGGCTGGATTAGATGTATATAGTCGGGAATGTTTGTATGCGCACTCAAACTATAGAGACAGGAAACAGCACTATAACTGGTTATACAGAATAGCTTCAACAAAAATGCTCATTGCTAGTCACTACTAATGAGCCAATATGAAAAATTAAAGCAACACAATAGTATCTAAAATTAAATTCTTAATAAAAACATGTTTAAAAGAATAAAAAATGCAATAACTATTAGTAAAATAACTGTCAATAAAAAAACAAGTTAATATGAAATTCTTATAAACAAATCATACAAACGACAGCTAAAAATTTAATCACTAGAATAACTAAACACAGACTAATATAACTCACTAGGAAATTTTTGATATTTCCCAGAATTTTAAGAAGAACAATTATAATATTGATTGGAAAACTGTTTACAACATACATGAAACAAACTTTATGTATGGATGAGGCAATTATTACAATGCAACTACAATTCAGTAACTTGTTCCTACACTTAGTGCCATATGACTTAGGTCGGATGTCCTTCCACCAAACTGGTGACTGACCCCACCACCGGTGACTGACCACACCACCGGTGACTGACCACACCACCGGTGACTGACCACACCACCGGTGACTGACCACACCACCGGCGACTGACTACACCACCGGCGACTGACCACACCACCGGTGACTGACCACACCACCGGTGACTGACCACACCACCGGTGACTGACCACACCACCGGTGACTGACCACACCACCGGTGACTGACCACACCACCGGCGACTGACTACACCACCGGCGACTGACCACACCACCGGCGACTGACCACACCACCGGCGACTGACCACACCACCGGCGACTGACCACACCACCGGCGACTGACCACACCACCGGCGACTGACCACACCACCTGTGACTGACCACACCACCGGTGACTGACTACACCACCGGCGACTGACCACATCACCGGCGACTGACCACACCACCGGTGACTGACCACACCACCGGCGACTGACTACACCACCGGTGACTGACCACACCACCGGCGACTGACTACACCACCGGCGACTGACCACACCACCTGTGACTGACCACACCACCGGCGACTGACCACACCACCGGCGACTGACTACACCACCGGTGACTGACCACACCACCGGCGACTGACTACACCACCGGCGACTGACCACACCACCGGCGACTGACTACACCACCGGCGACTGACCACACCACCGGCGACTGACTACACCACCGGCGACTGACCACACCACCGGCGACTGACCACACCACCGGCGACTGCCACACCACCGGCGACTGACCACACCACCTGTGACTGACCACACCACCGGTGACTGACTACACCACCGGTGACTGACCACACCACCGGCGACTGACTACACCACCGGTGACTGACCACACCACCGGCGACTGACTACACCACCGGCGACTGACCACACCACCGGCGACTGACTACACCACCGGCGACTGACCACACCACCGGCGACTGACTACACAACCGGCGACTGACCACACCACCGGCGACTGACCACACCACCGGTGACTGACCACACCACCGGCGACTGACCACACCACCGGCGACTGACTACACCACCGGTGATTGACCACACCACCGGCGGCTGACTACACCACCGGTGACTGATCACACCACCGGTGATTGACCACACCACCGGCGACTGACTACACCACCGGTGACTGACCACACCACCGGTGACTGACCACACCACCGGCGACTGACCACACCACCGGCGACTGACTACACCACCGGTGATTGACCACACCACCGGCGACTGACCACACCACCGGTGACTGACCACACCACCGGCGACTGACCACACCACCGGCGACTGACCACACCACCGGTGACTGACCACACCACCGGCGACTGACCACACCACCGGCGACTGACCACACCACCGGTGACTGACCACACCACCGGCGACTGACCACACCACCGGCGACTGACTACACCACCGGTGACTGACCACACCACCGGCGACTGATCACGACATTAGTAACAGGCCACATCAGTGGTAACTGGTAACATCACTGGTAACTTACGACGCGACTAGTGGCTGACTACATCACTAGTGACTAACTAACACCGGTGACTGACCACACCACCGGCGACTGACCACACCTTGATAAATGGCCACACTATTTCCGGAAAATGTCTGACAAAAACAGTCTTCAGGAGAAACGTTTGCATCAACGAATTGCAGACGTCTGGATCATGACTTATCCCGATAAATGAGACTCACATTCATTTTCCTTTCCAGTGTCACGCACTCTATTATTATAGGGAATAAGAACGCTGTTTTCCTAGGCATCATCTGATTTATGCCTTCCTAAGCGTTCTTGGAGTGAAAGAGCCGTAATTTATTCTCCTGAATAATTCACCCGTCCTGGATATCCTGAAAGATTTTTAACTTCATCTTTGATACGAGTCTTCCTTCCAGAATACGTAATGAGGAAATTTTAAATTGAAATACCAAGCGAAGAGGCGAGCACCATTCTTTTGACCTACCTCACAACCTCATAACTCAGTGCTTGAGCATTCTACTTACAGTCATTAGAACTCGGGTTATATCCTGGGTGGGGGCAAGTTACTGTAATTTACTGTGATATTTCTAAAGCGCTGACAATGTTTAGAGGAGACGTAATGTACTATGCCATGTCCAGAGACTTACGTATAGGCAAATCTTACCTCTAAGGAACAGTCAGGATAGACAGCAATAGGAGGCAGAGATGTGTTTTTCTACAGGATGTCGTTACCCATGTTGACAATATTATGGCTGGAAATGGAACCAATCCTGTTATTTGACTAATTGCTGGAGGCAACGATGGTGCCTCCAGCATTTCGCCAAGGAGAGGAGTTGGGTAAAAAAGCAGATGTCCAGAGCAATTCGTGTTAACTGCTGGCTGGGCAAATACTGTAAGGATATTGCAGCACAATTCATTGACAACTCTGACTACCTCTATGGCAAGAATGATATGTTTGCCCGGGACGGAGTTCCTTTATCTAGGTCAGTGGTGGCACCCTTGGTTAGTTTGGCAGTGGATGTTGTTAGGATTTTAAACAAGAAATATGCAGTGGTATGGGTTTTTGTGGAAAAAAATGTACTTTGGAGCTATTGATTTAGGCAACATAAATTACCATTTTTGTAATATTATGAATTTTAGAAATAACAATTATCGTGTATTTCTTGGTAAAGGTAATAACAAGAAAAATAATGGAAAGACAGATGAAGAGCGGCAAGATGCAGAAGAAAAAATATATTAATGTACATTATACAAATAATTGTACTACTAAGAATAAGATTAACGTAGTGAACTTGATTGTGTTGAAAACGTTGATGATATTGCAATAACTGAAACGTGATTTTTGAAGAATTGGGAGGTGCCCTTATTACTCTTATTATTACTAATAAAATAATAATAATAAAATGAAAATAATAATATAACTGGTCTAGCGTTATTAGGCTAAACACGGAGAAAAGAGATAGCGAACTAAACGTTACTAAAAATATACTAGTCTACACTCGACCCTCAGTGATGGACTTTACACACTGTTTTATAGGCTTACACTCTCTTGTATCAGTATACACTCAGTTTTATAAGACTATATTCTGTACACTGTTTTATAAGACTACACTCTCATTATACGACTACACTCTGCACTCTCTTTTATAAGACTACACTGTGTTTAATAAGACTAACTACACTCTCTTTTATAAGACTACACTCTCTTTTATAAGGCTACACTCTCTTTTATAAGGCTACACTCTCTTTTATAAGACTACACTCTCTTTTATAAGCTTACACTCTGTTCCATAAGACTACACTCTCTTTTATAAGACTACACTCTCTCTAATAAGACTACACTCTACACTCTCTTTTATAAGACTACACTCTCTCTAATAAGACTACACTCTACACTCTCTCTAATAAGACTACACTCTGCACTCTCTTTTATAAGACTACACTCTGCCCTTATCGAAATGAAGCTACACTGTCTTCACTGATATAAAGCTACACTGCCTTCAGAGATATAAAGCTACACTGCCTTCAGAGATATAAAGCTACACTGTCTTCAGAGATATAAAGCTACACTGCCTTCAGAGATATATAGCTACACTGCCTTCAGATATATAAAGCTACACTGCCTTCAGAGATATAAAGCTACACTGCCTTCAGAGATATAAAGCTACACTGCCTTCAGAGATATAAAGCTACACTCTGCCTTTAGTGATGTAAAGCTACACTCTGTCCTTCAGAAATCACGCCATACGAAAGCAAAAGACTTGGCAGACGGTGCAACGTACCCCCAGTGAAAAGTAGGGGCTCCACTGGTACACTAGAGAAAACACAATAAGTGTCCAGGGCCCAAGACTGTTCAACAGCCTCCCACCAGCATAAGGAGCATTACCAGTAGGCCCCTGGTTGTCTTCAAGAGGGAGCTGGAAAGATACCTAAAGTCAGTGCCAGATCAGCCGGGGTGTGGTTCGTACGTTGGACTACGTGCAGCCAGCAGTAACAGCCTTGTTGATCAGGCCCTGATCCACCGGGAGGCCTGGTCATAGACCGGGCCGCGGGGACGTTGATCCCCGGAATGCCCTCCAGGTAGACTCCAGGTAAAGGAAAATTTGTCTACAGTCTGATTTCAATGATATAATCCACTGGGTAACAAAATATTTAGGCAACAAGATTAGGTAACAGAGTTTAAGTAACAAAAATTTAGGTAATGAAAAACTGGATGTCAGTATAGAGAAAATGAATGTGCTTAGATATTTGGGAATGGACTTGTCGGCAGAGGGGTCTATGAAAGATAAGGTGAACCATAGAATTGATGAGGGGAATAAACGTGGGTGGTGCATTGAGGCCACTGTGTAGAAAAAGTATATCCATGGAAGCAAAAAGGGGAATGTATGAGAGTATAGTGATACCGACACTCTTATATGGGTGTGAAGCATGGGTGGTGAATGTTGAACTGAGGAGGAGGCTGGAGGCAGTGGAGATGTAATGTCTGAGAGCAATGTGAGGTGTAAATATTATTCACATTGGAGATTAATAAAAGTGTTATCCATAGAGCTGAGGAGCGATTATTGGGGAGGTTTGGACATTTAGAGAGGATGGGGTGAAATAGGATTGCTTGTAGAGCGTATAAATCTGTAGTGGAAAGCAGGGTAGGGGTCGCCTTAGGAAAGTTTGTATGCGAGGGGTTTGGACATCCAGCAGGCATTTGTGAGTGTGTAAGGTTGAGTGAATGAAGGCAAGTGATTTTTTTTATGACTTGACGTGCTGTTGGACCTGATTGAGTCCTGGAACTGAAAGTACATTACCTGCACTCTGAAGGAGGGGTTGAGATATCTGAAGTTTGGAGGGACATCTGAACTGTAGCCTCAGCAAGACAGTGATAGTGTGAGTGATGGTGAAAACGTTTCTTCTTTTTCAGCTCTCCCTGCCCTTGGGTATCTTGATGCTGGTACTGGTACTGCTGGTTCAAGGAATTGCCTTCGCCTTTCTAGGCTGAAACCTAATTATTATGTATCCGTCTCAGGCGCTGTCTGACGCTTACATGTTACCCCATGAACATAAATATAATACTTGGCAATGGTGCAGTTCACGGTGCAATATGACTCCACGCCAGAGCCATTATTTTCAGACTGAAACACAGGTAACACAACAACGCCCCGTCTGCTAATTGATCACTAGCTGTGTGGTGTGCTGGATGTGGAGTGCTGGATGTGGAGTGCTGGATGTGGAGTGCTGGATGTGGAGTGCTGGATGTGGAGTGCTGGATGTGGAGTGCTGGATGTGGAGTGCTGGATGTGGAGTGCTGGATGTGGAGTGCTGGATGTGGAGTGCTGGATGTGGAGTGCTGGAAACTGAAGAATCTGGCAGCTCTTCTATGTGGTACACGCTGCCTGCCATGGCGTCGTTATACTCTCAGTATAATATAACAAGAATGACATTCAATTTGCAGTGGTGACAGAAGCTCCAGGAGCGAATATGATGCAAACAAAAAAGTATCTTACTATCCTTTTCCCAGTAAGATTTCTGGAGTCTCGTGGGGTACATTTGTGTGACTGGTAACACGTTCGCGTGAACATGGGCACATGTAGTTTGTATGAGGATATTCCTGTGTGTGACAGCTTGCTGGAGAGCTGGGTAATTTACTGCTACGCGTCCTGGAGTTCTGTGACTTTCTGCCACGCAGCTTCGTGAGTCCTTATAATTCCTGTTACATATCCTACAGGAGTCTTGCTGTATAATCCACATGAATATTTCCACAAACTTGCAGGATTTCTGCATCCCAACCTGCAGTTGTGCCACATAGCCTCCAGGAGTCCTGTTACACAGCCTACAGCAATCCTGCTACGTATCCTCAAGAGTCCTGCAACACAGCTTGCAGACGTCCTGCAAATCAAGTTGCAGCATTGCTGCTGCACAGTGTGCCGGGGTCCTGAGACTTGCTGCTCTGCCCTGATAGCGTCGAGGTAGTCATGAATATTACATGAGCATAATGTGTGCGTGATGCCAGTCGTCTTGGACTTCCGTCTCTGTCATAAGTATACTACTTTAGTGAACATAAATATCACAACAGCATAATTTGTAGCTGATATCACCTTTATATGGATATCAACCCTACTATATGAGGGGTCCTATTATTTATGATTAGGTGAGGCGTTCTTAGTTCTCATCTTCTGGGAATTCCTTAACCATGATAGCAGGTCATTCAGGCAGCCGGGACACAGAGAATAATGTGTGTTTGCTTCAGAATATCAGAAGGGAACCGTAATTGTCCCGATTAACATTGTTACATTATTGTTATCCCGCACCGAGCATTTGGTACTTGGTATCTAGTGTCATGCACCGGATACCTGTCATCAGGAATCTGGAACTTGCACCAACTACGAGGAACCTTGAACCTGTAATGAGGCACCTTTCGTCAGTCACCTGACACCTGGTACTGGGTACGTACGTAACGTCAATCAACAGGTACCTAGTACCAGTCACCAGGTACCTAGTACCAATCACCAGGTACCTAGTACCAATCACCAGGTACCTAGTACTAATCACCAGGTACCTAGCACCAAAGGTACCTAGTACTAGTCACCATGTACCTAGCACCAATCACCAGGTACCTAGTATCAGTCATCAGGTAACTAGCACCAACCACCAGGTACCTACACCAGTCACCAGGTACCTAGCACCAGTTAACTAGCACCAGTCACCAGGTACCTAGCACAAGTCACCATGTACCTAACACCAGTCACCAGGTACCTAACACCAGTCACCAGGTACCTAGCACCAGGTACCTGGGACCAGTCATTAAAAACCTGGCACAAGGCATTCAGACATCTATCACTAGTCACGTAGTACCAGATACCCTGTACCACGCTCATGGTAACAGATATGGCCATTGGTACCAGATAACAGGCTCTAGGTACGAGGCACCAGGCACAGGGTATAATGCAGTGTTACATCATAGGGTAGGCTGTATAATCTATATAAAATGTATTATTGTTCCATTTTTGGCACTGATAATTAATTAACATAATTTACTAGTGTGAACAGTTGTGTATTTTAATTCAATGTGTTCCGCTCATAATCAAAATCACGAAGATAAATTTTCAATGTACAGTACTTACTCAGTATACCTATTTGTTTTAACTTTCTATATATTCCATAAATGCTTTGCCTTATTGCTTTCTCTATCAGATTTCATATATGAGGCTTCTTTTAATGTTTTCATCTATGTCTTTCAACCACTGTTGCTACGTTTTACTTCATTCTTTGTCTGACTGCTTAACCTAGTATTGATTATTTTCTATGCACATATCTCCCCACTTGATGTAACGCCTCATACAGAGGAACCTTGCAATATTTCCATCACGCTGTGTAAGCTCACATTCATGCTATCCGAGCGTCTACTAACAGCAGCAGAGCCAGATGACGTCTATATGCATATACCTCAGTGCTTTCATCCTACAGCTCTAATCTTCCTCTTCCTGGTTTTTCAATCTGTTCCTCAGGTCAAGATACGTCTTCCATCATGCTCCGTGAACTCACATTCACGATATCTGAGTTTCAGTTAACATGATCTGGCCCAGATGACGTTTACGTCTCATTGTTTCAATGTTTTCATCCTACAGAACTAATCTCAATCATCAACTAACAACCAAAATGCTTCCGAGACCAGAGTAGCAGTTTCTACCTATTTTTAGATCACTGATAAAATATATCATAGTTAAAATTGTTTGTTAGCTCTACTTTTCAATATAAACCTACGTGTCACAACAGGTTGCAACAGGCTTGCGGCAGTGTGTTTCTTGCCAACACTCACAGTCTCACTGACCTTCATTATTGTTCCAGCAGTCATAGAAGGTGGTTGTGCTCTCCAAGTTTATATTTTGAGGTGAAAGGTACGTGATTTTCTTAGCCAAACACTTTTTAAACTTATAATAAATATTCAATGAGCAAGCTATTGATATGCATGTGAGGCATATTATATTAATTTTATTTAGTGGCTGCAACAATATTAATGGTCAGATAAAACACTTGCATCGACTGCGAACCCAGTCACTGGAGGCTGTTGATAGATTCATCAAGAACGAGTCTGAAAGCTGTCTTGCTGCATAACGGCAATAGTAAACCATCAGTTCCTGTGAGCTATGACCACATATGAAAAAACTTATGAGAATATAAAGCATATGTTGCAATGCATGAAATATGTTGAACATCAATGACAGCTCTGTGGTGACTTTAAGGTTGTTGCTCTTGTGATGGGCTTGCAGGGCGGATACATCAAGTACTGCTGCTTTCTATGTGAATGGGACAGCCGTGCAAGAGGTTGCCACTACATCAGGAGAGACTGGCCACCTCGTCAATCATTGGAGTCTGGGATGAAAAATGTTCAACATCCATCTCTCATTGAACCAAACAAAATTTTGCTACCATCACTACACATGAAAAACTTTGTAAAATGAATAGACAAATCCGGTCAGTGAGGAAGTCTTCAATGGTCCTCAGAATTAGACCTTCATAGGGAGGAGAAAGCTGCTTGGGAAGCATTCAAGTTAGTGGCGAAGGGATTTCTGGGAAACAGAGGGAAGGCAACTATGAAGAACTGGTGGAAAACCTCATCAAGGCTTACAAGAACATGGGATGTAACACGTCACTTAACATCCACTTTTTGGACTCACATTTAGACTTTATTCCAGCGAACTGTGGGGCAGTTAGTGACGAACATGGTGAAAGGTTTCACCAAGATATTTCAACCATGGAAAAATGGTGCCAGGGCAAATGGGGCACAAGAATGCTTGCAGAGTATTGCTGGACATTGACAAGAGATGATTCTTCAGCCCACTATAAGCGTCAAGCAAAAAGGCAGAGAGTAGTACCTAGTTAAAATCATACTGACACTGAGGGACTGATTACCTCATCTTCTGTATATAGTTCTTCTGTCTTCCATTCATGTCCTTGAATTTGTATTGATAAAGCCACTGGATGGCGAAACGTCTACAATAAAGATACCCAGATGTTGCACATGTGTCTAAATTTTCATCAATATTTAGTCCCAAGAATATTCGTTAGAGCTACAAGGTAAACTAACATTTTTCACCAAAGATTTTCAATCAGTGTTCAAGTAAATATTAAGGTTTAACATTCCTAATAGACTTACCCGGGCCGTATGTTGACGATTTTGCCATTTCTTGTGCGGGCCCAGACAGTCTGCTCGTTGCAACCAAGCTCCATTACGCCATCGATCGTGCTGCCAACTGGGTCACCTCATTTAGTTCCAGATTTTCTATTGTTAAAACAAATTTTATGACTATCGCACGACACTGTCATTCCACAGCCTATTTTACATATGAATGGTTTCCCTATTCCAGTGCTGATGCGGTTAAATTTTGCAGCCTTCTTCAACCGACTGAAGAAGCCACTCGTGGCGAAACGTTTCCTTTAATAAATGTACATAAGTGTCTTTTTCAAAACCTCTATGATTGTCGAATGTCAATGACTTCTTACATCAAGATGAAATTTAGACACATCTTGGTATCTTTATTGTAGACATTTCACCATCCAGTGGCTTTATCAACACACATTCAAGGACATGAATGGAAGACAGTAGAACTATATACAAAAGACGAGGTAATCAGTCCCTCAGCCTTGGAGTTGGTGAAGAGCACCGTAGTAGTGAAGATTCTGAAGCAAAGACAAGGAGGCTGGTGCTTATATACTATCGTGAGGTGGAAAGGGACGGGTAGCAGACGAGGGCATGTATTCTCTGATATTCCACTATAATAAAGACATTATCAGTGATCACTAAGACAACAGCAGCGTGCCAGGGTAACCACTCAAGTCGATGTGTAATAGTCTGTCTGTCCGTCTCTCTCTCTTTCCTTTTTTCTCTTTCCATGGGGCTGATAGGGTGAGGGTAGGAAGGTGTGCAGAATGAGGGAGTGAGCATATAGATTGCCACTACAAGTTGGGTGGCAAGTGAGACAAGTAATTTAAGCTAATTAACCCAGCTGGAGGAAACCACCTGAGTTAATTTTTTTACGTAAATGCTGGCAGTATATTCCGAATAAGAATGCATTATCCACATAAAATTATTAGACAATACAGATATTACTGTTAAAAGTGAATCTTGGATTAACCCAACAACCTCAAATAGCATAAATACCTTTGACAGCAATAAATATTTTTAATAAGGCTCGAATTCATAAAAATAACAGGTGGTACAACGACCATGTTAACAAAGAACTACATACGAGAAATTCGTGAGCATGATGTAATAGGATACGACACTGTATTTGTAGAAATGCAAGCGAATAAAAACAAGACAATTATATTCCCGTACAACAACAACGTCCTCGTAAACAAAGAAGAAGATAGTTCTTCCCATCAGGCAGTCTGGGTGTGGACTATCCTGTTATCAACTATTGCTCTTTCATGTACTCTCTCTTTCTATCTCTCGCTTTTTTTATTTACACAAGGGTTTTCACAAGGTTAGATTAGGAGTTCCTACCTTTATTTACAAATTAAAGCCTTTTTATTGTTATGAAACATACAAATAGAGAACAAGATGAAGTTGTAGCCATCTGTTGGCTTGCGATTTCATTTGGTCAACTGACTTTATTTAATCAATATCATGATGCTGTACTAACATGTTCCAGGAATGAATGTTCTCAGATGGAGTTATGTTCTTGAGAACAGTAGAGGTTGAGTGTAGATGCTGTTTCCTGCCCGTTTTGTTGTATAAAACTGTCTGAGAAGTGGGGCCAGGTATGACACCTTGACAACTTTGGCCTTGTCCATAATAATAAGGCAGCCCACATCTTACCAGTGTTGTAGGCTCTGCTGAAGTGACAGATCTATCCACTCCAGGTCTAGTAGACAGATGATTCGTCTTGCTCTCTTCTCTATTTTGTCAAGAAGTCGTTGATGAAACGGGAAGCAAGCAGTCCAAGAAAGTGGGGCATACTTAGAGTGTAAGCTCGTATGGTCCTCGTTCCGAGTCTTGCAGTCTCTACTAACGAGCAATACGAGATACGCCTTTTTGCTGTTATCTTCTTGGCCGCTTTGCTTGGTTCTTCAGTCAGTTTTGAACCAAATTTCACTCCAAAGATTTCAACCTCGTCACCGGATTCCAACACGCGCCCTTTCATATTTACCACTGCTCCAGCATTACCATCACCATTTATGTTTTCTCAGAAGCAAATGTAACCTGCCATCGTTTCCCCCTTGCTGATACACCTGTGATTGATGTAACCGAGAGCAGCTGGATTTCTTATCTTGGATAAGTAAATGTCAGAGTACAGTCATCTGAATAGGCAAAGATTCTAAAATGAATTGAAGAACGTCATTGAAGTAGACATTTCATAATAATGGCTCAAGCAACCTTCCCTGTGGAACACTGGCACCGACTGAGTGTCTTGTTGACTCTGTCTCATTGAGAACTACTGAGAGAAGGCATAGTGCATAGGCAGAGACTCCTAGTGCTTGTAGTTTTACCAAGAGTCCTTGGTGCCATTTTCGGTCGAAAGCGCCAGCAATGTCCGGTGCTACTACATAGCTTATCTTGGATTCTACCAGCGACTGGTGTCACATTGTGGATTGGTTTAACGGTACATCACCATTTCTGAAGCTATATTGACGTTCAAAAAAAAAAAAAAAGTAGTAGTCGAAAATCACTCATTTGACGTGAGTTTGTCTCAAGAACCTTGCCAGTGATTTACAGCAGTGCCACTGCTCCGTAGTTGCTGGTTCCCGCTTTGCTCTTCTGTTTGCTCTTTTTTTTTTGTCCATTTACACAGTGTTAGGCAGTACTGATGGATACGAGTTAGAGGTGATCCTATCTGGTCTGCACCTTTACTCAGCTATCTTGGGCTTGCCTTAACTGGGCCCACAGCTTTTTCTCGGTCCTGCCTTACTGTCATTTCAGACAAATTTGACACAAATGTAGACAAATGGTTTAGAGAACCGACATTTGATAAATTAGACACATATGCAACACTTGGGTAACTTTAATGAGGAAACGTTTCGCCACACAGTGGCTTCATCAGTCCTCCGTACAAAGGAGAATGATGAAGAACAGGAGGAGTTTGAGGTAATTAGTCCCTCAGCCTTGAGTCGATGTAATCTGTCCATCAATCTTGAAAAGAATACAGCATATGTGCCAAGAAGTGGCTTATATGCTGTAGGCAGGTGAGGTGCAGCAGTCGTAGGTGGTGTCACATTTGACAAATCCAAATGTGGAAGTAGGTCATGCCTGAAGGTTAGACAAAGTGAAGAATTCTCTGTATTAAGATCCCAAGATGTTGCTGTGTCTGACAGGAATGTAGACAAATGGTTCAGAGAACCGACAAATTGATTCTTCACTTTGTCTAACCTTTAGGCATGACCTACTTCCACATTTAGATTTGTCAAATGTGACACCACCTGTGACTGCTGCACCTCACCTGCCTACAGTATATAAGCCACTTCTTCGCACATATGCTGTATTCTTTTCAAGATTGATGGACAGATTACATCGACTCAAAACTGAGGGACTGATTACCTCAAACTTCTCCTGTTCTTCACCATTCTTCTTTGCCACTGTGTGGCGAAACGTTTCCTCATTAAAAATAACCAAGTGTTGCACATGTGTCTAATCTGTCAACTTTGACACAGTTCTTTGACACAGTTTCCTAACTGGGTTAGGAACTTGCATCTTGGCATCAAAGTGTACAGTTTTCTCTAGATTAATAGTTGAGACCTGCCGTCGAACAATGACTCAACAACAGCGATTATGTCAGGACGATTAGTGCTCACGAAGCTGTGCACGAGTTCACCATCATTGGTAATGAAGCCTCCAATATTGGCAGACAGGACGCTGATAGACTGCCTTCTCATGTCTGTGTTCAACTTCACTAAATCGGTGTAAGCTGCTTGCCCTTGAGACAGGTCGGAGGGCAGCCTCTAGGACGTAGCTCTGTGGTCTTGTATAAGGCACAAAACCACTGAGTTAAGATAAGGAGTACCTGGGTGGGTGATGTGAAAGTGTTTTCAGTTCGGAAATCTTGCTGGTTTGTTCCGAGAATAAATCTCTAAAGAATCAGTGATCCTGTCTTCCAAGTTCATTTTTATCGACAGGGTCTTCTTGATGTCCACTCTAGTGGCAGTAATTGCACCTCATATCTCGCACACAGTTGTCTCTCTCGCTCTTCTTCACGTCTCTCCCTCTCCCATTCTCTTCCTCTTCCTAACTCTCAGTCCCTTTCTCTCTACATTACCAGTTTCTCTAATCTCCCTAAATCTCCCTAAATCTCCCTCTCTTCTTTTCTCTCTACATTACCAGTTTCTCTAATTAAATCCCTAAATCTCCCTCTCTTCTTTTCTCTCTACATTACCACTCTCCTCTCTCTCTCTCTCTCTCTCTCTCTCTCTCTCTCTCTCTCTCTCTCTCTCTCTCTCTCTCTCTCTCTCTCTCTCTCTTCCTTTCTCTTTTTTCCTTTCTGTCTCTTTCGTTCTCTCTCTCTCTTCCTTTCTCTGTACATTACTAATCTCTCTCCTTTCCTTTCTCCTCTCTCTCTCTCTCTTTCTCTATCTTCCTTTTTCTCTACATTACCGATCTCTCTCCTTTCCTCTCTTCCCTCTCTCTCTCTCTTTCTCTCTTTACACAAGGTTTAACAAGGTTAGGTTTAGGGTTCCTAACTTTATTTACAAGCAAATAGCTTTAACCTATATCAGCTCATTTGAAAGACTTTTTATTGTTAAGACAAGTAAAATTAAAGAGTAAGATGAAGTTGGAGTCCTGTGTGGGCCAGGAGATGAGTACAACCAGAGTGTAGTTACTTTTATGTTGACCGTCTTGTTCAGAAGCTTACGTCTCGTTGTCCTCGGAGTAGAAACAAGTGTGGTAACTGACCTTGAAATCGTAATGACAAGATTTCAAAACAAACCATACCACTCACTCACTCGTCACGAGTTCAATCCCCGCCCGTGGTATGGTTTACAAGTGTGGTACTTTGACAATATTAATTTTGTACATAAGTGAAGGGGCACCCACATCCCTCCTGTGTTGAATACTCTGCTGAAATGACAGATATGTCCAAGCCAGGTCCAGGCAAGAGGTGAGTCGTTTTGTGCTATTCTCTACTTTGTCATGAAGTCGCATTTGAGACGGCTGGGGGGGAGGGGAGCAGGCAATCCAAAAACATGTAGCATACTCAAGGTGTGAGCGTACTTGTGCCTCGTACAGATCTTGCAACCTCTACTGTCAATAAGATTCGATATACGTGTAAGTGCTGCATGATTTACAACGTAGTTCTTCATAGTCAGTTTAGAGTCAAATTTCAGTCCCACGTTATCAACTTCATCCCGGGGGACCAACACTCTCCTTTTCATTCTTAGCACAGCTCCAGCATTACCCTGAGACCATCATCATCATTCGTGTTTTCCCTGGAGCAAATGTGACCTGCCATCATTCTCTACAAGCTAATATAGCTGTAAGCTGGTGATTAATATAACTTAGAGCAGCTGGCATTTCCTCTTTCCTCTCCTTAACTCCCTCTTCCTCTCTCTCTCTCTCTCTCTCTCTCTCTCTCTCTCTCTCTCTCTCTCTCTCTCTCTCTCTCTCTCTCTCTCTCTCTCTCTCTCTCTCTCTCTCTTAGTCTATAGCGACATACTTTCCAAATACGTTTTAGATGTTGAAAAAAGATCTTAACTACACACTTCCCTCATAATCCTTAATGCTAGCCTGATGATCCTTCATTTTAGCCTGATGATCCCTGATGCATCCCTGATGCCAGCCTAATGATCCCTGATGATAACTTCATGATCCCTGATGCTAACCTGATGATCCCTGATGCTAACCTGATGATCCCTAATGCATCTCTGATGATAGCCTGATGATCCCTAATGCTAGCCTGATGATCCCTAATGCTAGCCTTGTGGTGGAATGTTTTACCACCGAGTCCTTGGTCATTCTAGCGAGTGGGAGAGTGTGAAGTCTGTGTCACAGAGTGTTAATAATCCCAATAAGAGGAAAAAGAGAGGGTTGCCTAATTGATTTTTCTTTTGAAAGGCCGAACACTAGTGTTACGTCATTACATTCTTTTGACATACTGAGTCATCAATCACTTGATATAATTATGAGACCTTGACCCATCCGGCTAGGATCTCCAACGGTGACCCGTGGCCTGGTGGTAAAAGCTCTCGCTTCACACGGTGAAGGTCAGGGTTCGATTCCCGGCAAAGGTTGGAAACACTGGGCGTGTTTCCTTACACCTGTTGTCCATTTTCAACCATCAGTAATAATGGGTACCTAGGTGTTAGTCGACTGGTGTGGGTCGCATCCTGGGACAAAAGTGACCTAATTTGCCTGAAATGCTCAGCATAACAAGCGGCTTTCTATATAGTAGTATGTCATTGATGTCAGTTCGACCTGTATATCTTGTACAAGTACTTGTAGAAATGAAGGCATTATTATTATTATCATATATGTCTAGATGACTTTAAGCGTAGGATTTCAATAGTTAAACAACATTCTCTGACCAGCTAGAGACGACTGAGGACATTTCCAAGACGCCAAGCGAGAGGTGTCCAGTATGACTGTGTTCACCACCTAATCAAAGTTCGCGGGAACAAAGACTGCTAAGTGATCTCTGGATTCCTGGAATTACACCGAATTCACAGTGGAGTGTAGAGAACGTGACCTTGTGACCTTACCCGTCCGTGTTCACACCTGACCTCTCTAGAGGGGTTCAAGTTAAATCCTGCCTTTAATGTAAGGGGGTTCAAGTTAAATCCTACCTGTGATACAAGGGGTTCAAGTTATATCCTACCTTTAATGCAAGGGGGTTCAAGCTAAATCCTGCCTTTAATGTAAGGGGGTTCAAGTTAAGTCTTACCTGTGATACAAGGGGTTCAAGTTAAATCCTACTTTTGAAAGATACGAATTCGTCAATTCGCTGAATCTGTGTGTTGAAGAATGGTCATTGTGGTGTCAACGTTTATGCTTTGGGAATTCAGAAACTCAAATATAGCCTTTCTTTGCTGTTTAACCATTAGTTTAGCTTTTCTTGAAATTGCTACGAGAAACTATTTCTCTTAGTTATCTACATGTCCTCTGTTATTAATTTAATTGATAGTAACAGGAATTTTGCTATTCATTCTTGAACTATATAGTTACATTGTGAATAGAATAATAGAGGCGTGTATTTTATATATTCTTTTTATTTTCAGACTACTATGAACTGAAAATGACGGACACATCTTTTCTCTAAGCTTTTAAGGACCCATTGACAAGACACGCCAAGCAACCAACTTGTCACGTCATTAAAGGATATTCAAATTGTGGAAGTCTCCGGAGACCATCAAGCTGCACCACACAATATGTCAAACTACAAAGGAAACCATTTTGTCAGTTACTGATGTCGGCCAAAAATAAAAACGGTTGCGAAATGCCGTAGATGTGAGGAAGTGGAAGTTATAGTTGGTGAAGACACAAAAGCAGTAATTTTATGAAGAAACTTTTCACCTGTGCAGGTTAAACGTAGTTTATATAAAAGTTTCCAAATGCTGCTTGTGGGTAATGTTTATTAACTATAACGTGTAGGTATTCCCACACCACATTATATTTCAGTTAGCACACAAGTAACATTTACGAGTGCAATTGATAGAATATATTGTTATGTGCACATGACTGTCACAAAAGCTATAATATAAATAAGTCAATATATGCAATATACAAAGGAACTTTTATAGAAACTAACCACGACAAATTAACAAGTTCAATCCATAACTACTCATCATAATTTTATTCCTTCCCTTAAGTGCGTGTTGCGTCCAAGTCATCTCTAAAGTTCAGTACAAGAAAATCTCCCATTTGTAATATGTGTCAAGTAAATGCACATAGTGCATTAGTAAAAAATAAATTTGTGTTTATGAAGAAATGAGTGTCAACAAATTATTCGCAGTATAAAAAAAACTTTTCTATGCTGTGTTTAAAAACGTTTCGAACCTCAGTGACGAGAGTCGCAACTTTGTTGGTGATTTGTATGTACAAGGAAATTATATGAAGCACGGTAATGAGAAGCAAGCAGCCGCAGGATGGTTACTATTTGACAAAAATCATTTGATTTCAGCGAGCAAAAGACATTTCACCCTTTTCTAGAAGCAAATGATGATATTCTCTCACTAAGATTAGAGAAATGGTGAGAAACGCTGATAAAAGTTGTGGACCATAAAACTGAGATCTAAGTATTCCTCATCAGAACGTGTATTGAAACAAAAAAAAATATTTTACCATCCCCTCGGAAAAATTAAGCTCTGATATTTTTTTTAAGCAAGCGTAGATGTTGAAGTGACAGCTTCGTTTCGACTGTAAGATCTCACACTACAAAAGATGCAGGACCAACATTAAAATAAACCTTCAAGAAATATGATTTCAAACTTCAAGACAAAATTTGTGATGCTAATGAAGTCTGCTACTTGGAAGACTACAAGAGTTCCTGATGATGCCTTGACTTATTTTTCATCCTTATTCAACATTAATAAGTAGTGTATACTGCAAGTTGAAGTGACAACTTGGTAACAATGATAACCCCAATGTAACCAGTGATGACGCAACAAGTGAGGTCGTTAAACTTTCGTGTCTATTCTAATTACAGTACTACACATTAAACAAGGACGCTAAGAAAACTCTACTGTACGTATTCTGGTCACAAAAATTATTGGTAAGGGGAAAAAAAAAAAGAGTTGATCACGTCCATGAATCGAATTGGCGTTTACAGCAGCTAGAAGCAGAAGCTTCTTGGGTCTCATTCTCTGCAAAAAAATATGTAAAGCTCACAGCACACCTATTTCACGTTGATGAATAAAACATGTGCAACACCTAGGTGTCTTTATTTAGATGTCTCGTCAAATATGTTTTTTTTTCAATTCGATTCAGGAATTGCATGCTGAGAAATAAAATAATCTGTCCCTCAGATACAGGAGGATCGACATGCATGTACAGTATAGGAGCCAGAAGAGAGATGCAGCAGTTAAGGGCATCTTCACAGATGGGTGCAGCAGTTAAGGGCATCTTCAAAGGTGGGTGCATCAGTTAAGAGCATCTTCGCAGGTGAGTGCAGCAGTTAAGGACATCTTCACAGGTGGGTGCTGCAGTTAAGGGCATCTTCACAGGTGGGTGCAGCAGTTAAGGGCATCTTCTCAGGTGGGTGCAGTAGTTAAGGGCATCTTCAAAGGTGGGTGCAGCAGTTAAGGGCATCTTCACAGGTGGGTGCAGCAGTTAAGGGCATCTTCTCAGGTGGGTGCAGCAGTTAAGGGCATCTTCGCAGGTGGGTGCATCAGTTAAGAGCATCTTCGCAGGTGGGTGCAGCAGTTAAGGGCATCTTCTCAGGTGGGTGCAGCGTTAAGGGCATCTTCACAGGTGGGTGCAGCAGTTAAGGGCATCTTCTCAGGTGGGTGCAGTAGTTAAGGGCATCTTCAAAGGTGGGTGCAGCAGTTAAGGGCATCTTCACAAGTGGGTGCAGCAGTTAAGGGCATCTTCTCAGGTGGGTGCAGCAGTTAAGGACATCTTCACAGGTGGGTGCAGCAGTTAAGGGCATCTTCACAGGTGGGTGCAGCAGTTAAGGACATCTTCTCAGGTGGGTGCAGCAGTTAAGGGCATCTTCAAAGGTGGGTGCAGCAGTTAAGGGCCTCTTCACAGGTGGGTGCAGCAGTTAGGGCATCTTCTCAGGTGGGTGCAGCAGTTAAGGACATCTTCACAGGTGGGTGCAGCAGTTAAGGGCATCTTCACAGGTGGGTGCAGCAGTTAAGGACATCTTCTCAGGTGGGTGAAGCAGTTAAGGGCATCTTCACAGGTGGGTGCAGCAGTTAAGGGCATCTTCTCAGGTGGGTGCAACAGTTAAGGACATCTTCACAGGTGGGTGCAGCAGTTAAGGACATCTTCACAGGTGGGTGCAGCAGTTAAGGGCATCTTCGCAGCATGGTGTTGCTGTGTCAAACATCATTATCTCATCATGGAATCTTGGAACAGATGATATGATCTATTACTCTGATGCTGTAATCTTTCCCAACTCTTCTGTGTGATGTGGACCCCCGAGTTTCGTAAAAACTTCACTCCTGAAGTCTGCTCAAGTGCCATTACCGAACGAATTTACTCCCTTAAGGAAAAATTTCACGTAGGTTAGTCTATTTCAGACCCCCAAAAATACACTTCCACAAGAACTTACAAAATTATACTTACATAATTGCACGATTTCCGGGGTATTCGTTAACCGAGGGTCCACTGTACTTGCGCTAGATCTTCATTCTTGAGGCGATGCTTCAATTGCTGCACCTCACTTGCGGTCGCAGCTTATACAGACTGAACACCTATCAAGGTTCTTCAATTGCTGCACCTCACTTGCGGTCGCAGCTTATACAGACTGAACACCTATCACGGTTCTTCAATTGCTGCACCTCACTTGCGGTCGCAGCTTATACAGACTGAACACCTATCAAGGTTGACGCACCGATTACCTCTTCATCGACTTTTTCGTGGATGTAATCTCTGTATCGAAGAAACACTGATTCGCAAAACGAATTTATAAAAAGATACTCATTTGTTGCTCATGTGTCTTAATCGCTAAATTAAATTAACAGTATTGTATGACTAAGCTGAACAGCCTAGGCATTTCTTTTGATGTTTTGGATAACTGACTTTGAAGGTCATTCATCAGTTTCCGACACGGCTGGCACTTACTACTAGGCCATGGCTGGCACTTACGACTAGGCCATGGTCTTTTCCCAGGACTACTCATGTGAAGCTGCTTCAGGGAAACCAAATGTCTCGTGCAAGTTTTTAATGAAGAGAAGTTTCAAGTTGCTGTTCACGTTAGCATTTCAAGTAGTTGTTCATCACACAAGTCCATCTTTGAAGCAGAACTACCAAGTACCTTCAGGAGAGCCGAAGATTACTTTTGCATCAATAATGTGAAAGTAATGGATCACAGCGAAACATCTCACCACGAAATGACATAAATAAAAACAACAATAAAGAGTTTGATTCCAATGTCTCAAACCTTTCCTAGTTATGGAGGGTTTAGGTAATCGATACCAAGTTACCGAGTATGTCCAATTCCAAAACACCATTATAAAACTGTTTGTAGTGGAACTAGACTAAATCAAACTATTGAACGTCCTTGAACATCGAATATAACCGTACATACATTGTAGGGAAAGGTTGAAGATTAAGAAAAAACTATCTGAAACTATTTTAAAAATAAATGTACCACAATTTTATTGTTCTAGAGCACTTAATTAAAACACCGCAAGTGAAAGTGACATCAAAATATACTGGGCATGGATATTCCCAGAGAGGATGATCACTGAATGACATTTTTGCTCATGATTTGCTTTTTAAATGTTCTATGTAAAAAGAAAGCATTTCGTTTTATGCAATAGTGGCATTTAGTCTTCAATAGCTTTATGGAGATATGTGTTAAGGAATCGGAATGGCTTCACGGAGCTTCAAACATGAGCAGTGTGGAGTTAGCACACTGGTTTCATTGTACCTGTTCATTTACAAGTCGAAAAGTTCAATATATTCTCAAAGAAAATTGCTACTACTTGCCAACAAATATGTTTGCTTATTTGTTGACAAGTAGTAGCAAATTACCTGCATAGTAGCATTTACCTGCTAAATATACGGTAGTGGGGAGCTCATGGCTGCCGAATGCTAATTTGGATTTTGCTTGGGTACTTACCCAAACAATTTTGCTATCCTTTTGCAGGATGGACTGAAATGCTGACTTTGAAAATAGTAGCTGCTGATACGTGTACTTCTTGGAAAATACTGTCTGTGCATTCAGTAAATGCTTACTGATGTACTACATATTAAAGTAATGACGTCTGGGGACAGTTACAGGCGTGTCATCTAGAGTTTGTAGTTCTGTCAAATTATCCACTTAGGTATCATCATTAATCCACACTATACGTGCTCCGTCGTCCTGGGCATGAAAGTAGTGACCTTCGGTACGGCTGCCTACGGGATTGCTTGACTGACTCGGTAATCGTCCAGCTTGCTCGAAGCTTCTGCGGGTTGCTGGTTGCTCAGCCCCAGAATATATCGCCCCACCTGACAGGGAAGAGCAATGCCGGATCTGCCGATTGATTCAAGCAGCCAACACCGAACCTCCCGCTTGACATCTATCACCTTACCAAAGAAGGGTGTTGCCCACCCGAGGGCCACAGCTCCATAAGCAAGCTCAACTTCCAGGCTAAGGAAAAAAAGGTTACGGGTCACCGTGAACGGGAAATGCACAAGTCATTATTTATTTTGGTCGCTGCATGTCATGTCTAACCGGTGGGCGTCGAAGCTCCCTCAGTTTGGTCATGACGGTTGCGTAGAAGACATGCCATTGTCGGGTTACTAAACAATGAACAGTAAGTGTAAAAGGCTACTAAAAAATGAGCAGCAAGTGTAAAAGGCTACTAAACAATGAGGTACAAGTGTAAAAGACTACTAAACAATGAGGTACAAGTGTAAAAGGCTATGTATGAGCCTGCCTCCACTACCTGTGTGTCGATGTTACTCCACTTCCTGGCCACCACGCAGCTGAAGAAATATTACCTGACCTTCCTGTGATTCATCTGTCTTTAGTTTCCTATTGTGTCTTACAAGTAGTTGTTTCCCGCTCGCTTACTTTGTACCGGCCTCGGTTCACACACTGAAGATCCCGGGGATGGTTCCACGGACGAGAAGAAACACTAGGCATATTTCCACACACCTGCTTCCTCCGATCACTTAGCAATAATAAGTAGGTTCCTTGGTGTTAGGCGACTGGTGTGAATCACATCCTAGGGAAGAGTAATAGACCAAAATGGAAATAAGACGGAGTAATGACAACCTAATTGTACTGACTTTACCTTGGTTACTAACCCTTCTAGTTAACAATTATTTTAAAATCTACTTCTCTGCCTTCTTCTACCATATCTTTTCTTAAGAGTGTTTTGTATGTTGTTATCATGTCTCCCCGGGTTTTTCAATCCACCTATTTACAGTTTCTTAATATACTTTATTATATGTGGGCTTCAAGCTGGGGCTTCATTTTTGAAGATGGTAATGACAAATTTTGTATAAGGGCTATGAATTGTTCTTTGTTGAGATTCTTGAAGATTTACCAGACAAACACTGGCTACAAAGGTTATTTGGATGATGTTCCTATGCTCACCCGTTAGATCTTTCTCCCTGAGAGAGGTCTTTGCCCTATCCCCTAGTCTACTGTCAGTGTTGCGGTCCTCTTCACCCACCCCCAGTCTTCATAGCCTGGCATATGTCGCGCTTGATTTAAGAAATCAACCGTAACTAATATTTGAAGTTGCCCTCATCCTTTTGTAGCATTTTCTTGTCATCATCGGTTTTTATTCTCCTCATTTGTTTCACATCATAAGGAAACGGGAATACATCTGACCCACTCCCTTCTGGTGTGTTATTCATATATTCCAGAAGAGAACTGATCCGAAAACTGATCTTTGGGGAAGCCTTCTTGTTATTCTGAGATCTCTTCTCTGACAATCATTCTTTGTCTTCTACCTCTTAGGTACTCTTTGATTCAGAGGAGTACATTTTTTGTTAATTCATCTTACACCTCAAGTGTCTGTTCAAGACTCTTGTGAGGTACAGTATCAACTGCCTTTTTGTAGTTCAGAAATATGTAATCTATATATGTGTACTAATCTAACTGTGGTTATAGTGGTCGACTATCAGCTTCTGGCCCCGCCTGTCTGCTGGCCACTACTTGGTTCACTTTCAACTGTCTGCGGGAGCTCTGTCATATCTGTTCTTAAAGCTAGGTTTGAATTTTGCCTCTACTACTTCACTATCTACGTCGTTCCACTTCCTGACCACTCTAAGACTAAAGAAGCATTTCCTAACATCCCTGTGACTCCTCCGAGCTTTGCCTTCCAGCTGCGCCCTCGTGTAACTGAGACCCACACCTCCAGCTTTCTCTCCCTGTACACTCTGTAAATTTCTATAAGTATTTTGAAGTTCGTAATCACGTCAACTATGGATTTTCTGTCCTCAAAAGCCGTTAGATTTAGCTCCTCTAGCATCTCTTCATAGGTCATGTTCCTCAGCTATGGGATTAATTTCATTGCAAACTTTTGCTTTTTTTTACAATTTCTTTACAAGTTTTATTAGATGCATGTTCAATACTTTAAAGGGAACCTGACATACCTGTGTATTCATTTGCACTAATCTCTTGTGTCCAAAGGCTTCTTATAGTCCAAGAAAATGCAGTCTATCCAGCCCTTTCTCTCCTACCTTACTTCTGTCATCTTGTTGTAAAACTCCAGTAGGTTTGTGATACAGGGTTTCCCCTCCCTCAAACCGTGGTGGTTATCGTGTACAGGCACATTCTTTTCTAGGTGCTCAAACAATCTTTTACTGTGTGTGTGAGTGTGTGTGTGTGTGTGTGTGTGCGTGTGTGTGTATGTGTGTGTGGGTGTGTGTGTGTGTGTGTGTGTATGTGTATATATATATATGTGTGTGTGTGTGTGTGTGTGTGTGTGTGTGTGTGTGTGTGTGTGTGTGGATGAGTGTATTCCTTTTGATATGTTTACATGGTTGGTTGCAGCTCCTGAGCTCACCTCTTACCTTGCAACTGATATGTTCCTAAGACTCTTGGAAGCTATTGATCCACTGAACTTACTGACCCATGGAGTCAGTCTCCATTACTTTCTTTCAAACTTTATTCGAGAACTTCACTTCTCATTTCCTGGGGAAGTTTTTTGTGATGTTATTGGAGCGCATCTGGATATGCTACATCTATCTGTGAACTTTTCCTCTTTTAATTTCTATTTGATATAGTCTATCCTCTCCATTCATTCGGCGCCGCTAATTCTCTTAAAATAATATTATTAGATGTGAATCTTCTTTCGAAACGTATCTACCTGGAGTCTACCTAGAGGGTGTTCCGGGGGTCAACGCCCCCGCAGTCTAGTGCTTGGCCAGGCCTCCCGTTGGATCAGGGCCTGATCAACCAGGCTGTTACTGATGGCCGCACGTAGTCCAGCGTATGTACCACAGACCGGCTGATCGGGTACTGACTTTAGGTGTCTGTCCAGCTCTCTCTTGAAGGCAGCCAGTGATCCATTGGTAATTTCCCTTATGCCTGGTGGAAGGCTTTTGAAAAGTCTCAGGCCCCATACACTTATTGTGATTTCTCTTAGTATACTAATGGCGCCCCAACCTTTCTTTGGGCATACGTTGCACCGTCTGCCCAGTCTTTTGTTTTCGTAGGTAGTGATTTCTGTGTGCAGATTTGGGACCAGAAACTCTAGGATTTTCCAGGTGTAGATAATGATATATCTATCTCTCCTGCCCTCCAGTTAGTACAGGTCAAGTGATTCCAAGGGTTCCCATTAATTATTGTGTTTGACGGAACTTATATGTACAGTAAAGGTTCTCTGTACATTCTCTAAATCTGCGATTTCACCTGCCTTGAATGGAGATGTTATTGTACAGCAGTATTCCATCCTAAAGAAAACAAGTAATTTAAAGAGAATCATCACTGGCTTGGCATTCCTTATTTTGAAGGTTCTCGTTATCCATCCTATCATTTTCTTTTCAGATATGATAGTGACACTGTCGTGATCCTTGAATGTTAAATCCTCTGACATTAATACTCCCAAGTCCTTCACAGTACTTTTCCGCTCTACTGTGTTTGTAGTATACTCAGTTCTATGTATTATTTCCTCCAGTTTTCCATAACGGAGTAGTTGAAATTTGTCCTCATTGAACATCATATTGTTTTGCGTTGCACGTTGAAAAACTTGGTTTATATCTGCTTGGAGACGTACCATGTCCTCAGTAGATGACAGTCTCATGAAGATTCTAGTATCATCTGCAAAGGATGACTCGGTGCTATGGTTGACATATTTGTCTATGTCTGATATAAGGATGAGGAACATGATGGGGGCGAGTGCTGTGCCTTGCGGAACAGAGCTTTTCACTATGGCAGCTTCCGACTTAGCTCTGTTTACCACTACTCTTTGTGTTCGATTGGTTATAAAGTTGAAGATCCATCTGCCCACTTTGCCAGTTATCCATTTTGCACGCATTTTGTGTGCTAGTACACCATGATCGCACTTGTTAAAGGCTTTTACAAAATATGTGTAAAGTACATCTGCATTCTGTGTTCCAGTGCATCCAAGACCATATCATAGTGGTCCATTAGTTGCGAATGGCTGGACCGACCTGCTCTAAACCCATGTTGCCCTGGATTGTGCGTTTGTTGAGAATCCAAGTGATTTGCAATTATGCTTCTTAGAAATCTTTCAAAGACTTTTATGATGTGGGACGTTAGAGCTATTGGTCTATAGTTCTCAGCTATTGCTTTCCTGCCACCTTTAGTGGAGTGGGGCTATATCCATTGTTTTTTAGTAACTGGGATTTCACCCGTGTCTATGCTCCCTCTCCATAGCATACTTAAAGTAGTTCTTAATGACCACGAGTCTGGGCCTGGGGCTGAGTGCTCGAGCTTGTTGTCAATGGCTTTTTTAAAGTCCAGCGGAGTTAGCGTTATGTCAAAAATTTGACATACATTGACAGGGTTTTGACATATTGCTCATTAGCCTGCCATCGTAGCTCATTTCTCTCATCTTTTGAACTTATCAGGCTTCTGAAATTTTCATCTATCAATTATGAGCCAACCACTGTATGGGTTCCAACCTGCCGCTCAATACTGTAACATATCGCGTCACAGAATTCTTGGTTTCTTGACGTGTTGTTCAGGAGTATTTTCTTGATTTTCCTAACCTGTGTATGCTGTTGTTTCGATTATTTGTACCACAGGGAAAGATTAGGAGTTGTACATAGTATTTAATACTGACAAGATGAATTAGACATTATTTTTTTTATTAACTCATCGGCCGTCTCCCACCAAGGCAGGGTGGCCCGAAAAAGAATAACTTTCATCATTCACTCCATCACTTTCTTGCCAAAGGCATGCTTACACTACAGTTATAAAAGTGCAACATTAACACCTCTCCTTCAGAGTGCCAGCACTGTACTTCCCATCTCCAGGACTCAAGTTCGGTCTGCCGGTTTCGATGAATCCCTTCACACTCCAACAACACGTCAATTCGCTCATATCTAACATACTCATGCATGCTTGCTGGAAGTCCAAGCCCCTCGCACACAAAACCTCCTTTATCCCCCTCTCTCCCTCCAACCTCTTCTAGGCCGACCCCTACCCTGCTTTCCCTCCATTACAGATTTATACACTCTCGAAGTAATTCTATTTTGTTCCTTCCTCTCTACATGTCCGAACCACCTCAACAACCCTTCTTCAGCCCTCTGGAAAAAAGTTTTGGTAATCCTGCACCTCCTCCTAATTTTCAAACTACGAATTCTCTTATTTATATTCACACTACACATTGCCCTCAGCCTTCTCTTTGTTGCAACATTCACCACTCATGTTTCACACACATATAAGAGTAGTATTGGTATAACTATAATCTCATACATTCCCCTCTTTGCCTCCATGGACAAAGGTCTTTGTCTCCACAGACTCCTCAGTGAACCACTCATCTTTTTCCCCTCATCAACTGTATGATTCACCTCATCTTTCTTAGACCCATTTGCTGACATGTCCACTATTAAATATCTGAATACATTCACCTCCTCCATACTCTCTACTTTTACTGGGAAATAATCGCCCTCTCTCCTACATACTCTAACCTTAGCCTCACTATCCTCATAAAAACTCTTCACTGCTTTCAGTAACCCACTTCCTATTCCATACATTTGCAACATCTGCCACATTGCCCCACCTATCCACCCTGATCTACGCCATTTCCAAATCCATAAATACCACAATTTTTTTTATCTAAATACTGTTCACCTATATGTTTCACTGTAAACACTTGGTCTACACACCCCCTACCTTTCCTAAAGCCTCCTTGTTCATCTGCTATCCTGCTCTCCATCTTACTCTTGATTCTTTCAATAATAACTCTACCATACACTTTACCAGTTAAACTCAACCGACGTATTCCCTATAATTTTTTAACTCTCTCTTGTTTCCTTTGCCTTTATACAAAGGAACAATACACGCTCTCTGCCAATCCCTAGGTACCTTACCCTCTTCCATACATTTAATAAATAAGAACACCAACCACTCCAAAACTATATCCCCACCTGCTTTTAACATTTCTATTTTTATCCCATCACTCCCAGCTGCCTTACCCAATTTCATTCTACCCACTGCCTCACGAACTTTCCCCACACTCACAACTGGCTCTTCCTCACTCCTATAAGATGTTATTCCTCCTTGCCCTATACACGAAATCACAGCTTCCCTGTCTTCATCAACATTTAACAGCTCCTCAAAATATTCCCTCCATCCAGATACTTCTAACTCTCCATTTAATAACTCTCCTCTCCTATTAACTATCAGATCCATTTGTTCCCTAGGCTTTCTCAACTTATTAATCTCACTCTAAAACTTTTTCTTATTTTCAACAAAATTTGTTGATAACATCTCACCCACTCTCTTATTTGCTCTCTTTTTACATTACTTCACCATTCTCTTAACCTCTCTTTTTCTCTCCATATACTCTTCCCTCCTTGCATCACTTCTACTTTGTAAAAACCTCTCATATGCTAACTTTTTCTATCTTACTACTCTCTTTACATCATCATTCCACCAATCGCTCTTCTTCCCTTCCCTTCCTATAACCACAAACTTCTGCTGAACACTCTAACACTACATTTATAAACTTACCCCATACATCTTCGACCCCATTACCTATACTCTCACTAGCCCATCTATCCTCCAATAGTTGTTTATATCTTATTCTAACTGCCTCCTCCTTTAGTTTATAAACCTTCACCTCTCTCTTACTGCTTCTATTTTCCTTGTATCCCATCTACCTTTTACTCTCACTGTAGCTACAACTAAAAAGGGATATGATATATCTGTGGCCCCTCTATAAACATGTACATCCTGAAGTCTTATCAACAGTCTTTTATCTACCAATACGTACTCCAACAAACTACTGTCATTACGCCCTACATATCTTGTTTACTTATTTATCCTCCTTTTCTCAAAATATATATTACCTATAACTATACCCCTTTCTTTACAAAGTTCAATCAAAGGGCCCTTATTTTCATTTTCACCTGGCACCCCAAAATTACCTACCACACCCTCTCTAAATGTTTCTCCTACTTTAGCATTTAGGTCCCCTACCACAGTTACTCTCTCACTCGGTACAAAAGTTCGTACACACTCGCTTAACATCTCCTGTTGGTTAGAGCGTCATGGGTTTTCGCTCACCATGAGGCGGGCCAAAGCAGCATGGGTTCGAATCCTTGACTAGTCACAGTGTTGCTTGAGGCCCACTGACGTTCCCGGGCTGGGGAGAAACATGGCTTGTAAATAAGGGTACCCAGCTTTTGAGCCATATATATCAATGCACCAAGCAAAAAAGAACGGGTATATACAGATAACGATCGCAGTCAGCAGGATTTGAAGCCACGTCAGGGAAGGCTGGCAAGGATCCCAAGTGATCCTCCAGACTAGTCGGGCATAGATGCCTCAAAAGCTGGGCACCCTTATTTACAAGCCATGTTTCTTCCCAGCCCGGGCACGTCAGTGGGCCTCAAGCATGGTTTCAATTTATTTCATCCTTTTCTTGTATGTTCTGACTTCACAAGAATTTTTTATATCAATGCAGCACACAGAAACAAGCGTGCATACAGAGAAAGATAGCAGTCAGCAGGATTCGAAGCCAAAGTAAGCACCAAGAGCAATGAGCACGATGAACAGTGTACACAATAAGCAGTGAGAACCAAGAACATTAATCACAATGAACAGTGAGTATCTATTATTAGCAGTGAGGACCATAAACACTAGGTATCATTAACGTTGAGGATCATTAGCAGTGAGGACCATAAACACTAGGTATCATTAACGTTGAGGATCATTAGCAGTGAGGACCATAAACACTAGGTATCATTAACGTTGAGGATCATTATTAGTGAGGACCATGAGCAGTGACCACCAATGCTATTGGTAGAAGTGACCATCAAAATAAATTTAACACCATGAACAGTGAAGAAAAAATCAATTTCATGGCCATCATGGGTGAGCATTAAGCCCGTAGGTGTCTCACAGCGCCAGTAAAATCAAAGGTACCTACGTACCTATGTACGAAGGCACATAGATGCGTTCCAAGATGAGGTAGCTCCAACTTCCCTGATCAAGAGACCTACCCCTAGATCAACGCAGCAGTGAACACTCTGAGCACTGATTTCAATGACGTGAGGAATGTCAGGTGTGATATCCCTGCCTATAATGGAAGGCAGTATGTTATTACATTAAATATGCATCTGGCGTTTCCTTACATATTAATGCTGAGTGTCAATCTTGGCCGGATGTCTCTGATGCCTGTGTCCGCTTGATGCCTCACCTCCGCCATTCAGGTTGACGTCTGCTCTCAGGAGCTCCACCGTGGCTGGTCCAGGACCAGTCTAGAGTGAGGGACGGTGATCAGGATCTGTCTGGAGTGACAGCCAGAGATCGATGCAGAGTCATGTAGAGTCCAGACCATAGTGTTGTACAGAGTCCTATTCATAGTGACGTACAGGGTCCTATCCAGAGTGATGTAACGTGTCCCATTCATAGTGACGTACAGACTCTTGTCCATAATTACGTACAGGGTCCTGTCCAGAGTGATGTACCGAGTCCTATCCATAGTGACGTACAGAGTCTTGTCCGTAGTGACGTACAGAGTCCTGTCCATATTGACATACAGTGTCCTGTCCATAGTGACGTACAGTGTCCTGTCCATAGAGACGTACAGTGTCCTGTCCATAGTGACGTACAGTGTCTTGTCCATAGTGACGTACAGTGTCCTGTCCATAGTGACGTACAGTGTCCTGTCCATAGTGACGTACAGTGTCCTGTCCATAGTGACGTACAGTGTCCTGTCCATAGTGACGTACAGTGTCCTGCCCATAGTGACATACAGTGTCCTGTCCATAGTGACGTACAGTGTCCTGTCCATAGTGACGTACAGTGTCCTGTGTATAGTGACGTACAGTGTCCTGTGTATAGTGACGTACAGTGTCCTGTCCATAGTGACATACAGTGTCCTGTCCATAGTGACGTACAGTGTCCTGTCCATAGTGACGTACAGTGTCCTGTGTATAGTGACGTACAGTGTCCTGTCCATAGTGACGTACAGTGTCCTGTCCATAGTGACGTACAGTGTCCTGTCCACAGTGACCTACAGAGACCTGTCCAGACAGAGCCTAGCACCTTTCTGGAATGATTGTCAGATAACAGTGCCTGTCTAGAATGACGTACCTGTCTAGAGTGATGTACCGATCAGGACCTGTCTAGAGTACGGACAGAGACCTTTTCAGAGACGTAGAGACACCAGTACCAGTCCTGAGTGACGAATAGAAACCTGATAAGTGTAACGGAGAAGTGCCAGAACCAATCCTGAGTGACAGAGACCTGTCCAGGGTGTTGGACAGATATATCAGGACCTGTCCAGAGTGAAAGTCAGAGGTTAACATCTGTCCAGGGTTACAGGTTAGGTTAGATAAGGTTTGTTAAGTAAAAGGACACAAATGCAACTAATGTGACATTTTATTGTGGCAACGTTTCGCTCTCCAGGAGCTTTCTCAAGCCGTTACAAGCGTTACATGGACACAGTGGGCTATTATATACTCTCAAAGTGAGGTGAAATACTAGTGGTGGTCGAGGTAGTAGTGATAAGTAGTAGTAGTAGTAGTAGTAGTAATACAATAAGGTAGAACAATCAATATGCACATGAGTAAAAGGTGATAAAACAAATACTTGGGTAGTATAACAATAGGTTAGACAACTATTTTTGCTGGAGGTTGAAATATAGAAGGCCTGTAGGAGTGTTCCACATCTACGATGTGCTTGTGTTGAATTAGCAGGAGAGACTATGTGATGGTATGGTTAACTGTTTTCAGGAGGATTCTTGCTAAGACTTCAGAGATGGTGAAGCTGCCTTTGTTTTGTTTAATTGTGTTAGAAACAGAGAAAAGTGCTGATTCAAATGCCTTGAATCAGCACTTATCTCTGTTTCTAACACAATTAAACAAAAGGCAGCTTCCTCTCTGAGTCTTGCAGAATCCTCCTGAAACAGTTACATACCATCACTAGTCTTCCTGCTAATTCAACACAAGCAATCGATGTGGAACACTCCTACAGGCCTCATATTTCAGCCTCCAGCAAAAATAGTTGTCTAACCTTGTTATACTACCAGTATTTGTTTATCTACTCATGTGCAATGATTGTTCTGACCTTGTTGCTCTACTACTACTACTCACTACTTATCACTACCCTCGACCACCACTAGTATTTCACCTCACTTTGAGTATATAATGCCACTGTGCCATGTAACGCTTGCTAACGGCTGAAGCTCCTGGAAGCAAACTGACAAAATGACGTGCATTGTGTCCTTTACTAACATATTGTCGGTAATTCTACCAATATTATTAGATAAGGTTTGTCAAGAAACAGGACAAGTGTTTCCTGACGTGGTAAGACAGGGCTTAGAGACAGGTTGGCACCAGTTTCCTGGCATCTCTCCATAGCTGTGTGACAGAGAGACTCAAGCTGTTAGACAATTAAGAAAGTGTAGAGCTCTGATCAGAGAAGCGGGTTCTCACCTAGTAGTGTCCGAGAGTGTTGGGCTCCAACTCTGATGCTCGGTTGAGGTTTAGCTCTTCAGAGGTTCAGCTCGAGCTCTGGTGATAACCTAGTGGTGCCTTCTGTGAGTGCCACCTGTACAGACATATGGGGTTGCCAAGAGCGCTGGTGTGTCAGTTTGCCATCAGTGCATCTGCCACGAGCAGTGGTATATGAGTCTGCCATGGACTCTCCTTTGAGAATCTACTACGAGTTCAACACAACAGAATATACTAAATAATTTATTCCTTACCATAAACACATGGAAAAAAAATAAAAAATAAAATACGTATCGGCACTACAACTGTCACTCGTTGCTTTAACAAAACAAGTAATTATGATATTAGTGGTCTCGAAAAACTAACTTGCACTGTGTCCAGTGTTTTGTAAAGTGCTAGCAAAAACTTCAACCAATCAGACAAAAGACAAACACGCATATGATTGTTGATATATTAAAAAAATCTTAACGCATAGGACACGTAGAAATGTAATCACTAGAGTAACTGTAGACAAGATGTAACTGAAGAAGAGATGTAACTGAAGAAGAGATGTAACTGAAGAAGAGATGTAACTGAAGAAGAGATGTAACTGAAGACAAGATGTCAGCAACTGAAAACAAGCAGTCAGTTAGATATATAAATCAAACAGTTGAACAATATTCCTGCCTGTCCAGTAGCCAAAGTACGCACAAAGAGGAATATATATTGACGGACGCCTGACATGCGTCACGTGGCTTTGGTCAATTTATTGTGCGTTTGTACATAAGCTTCTCCCTTGTACATGTTTGTGCACAATCATGAGAGATGCCAAGAACTCACCATCACTGTTTGCGTTTGTCTCAAGACAAAAGTCTGTATCCAAAAATGAAAAAAAATGGAAGAAAGAACATTTCCAGCTACAATGTCCGAAATGTTCATCCAGGTACCATGCTTAACGTAGATCCTTCAGTGCCCAAAATGACTAAATTGGAAATTGGACTGCAGGACCACATAGGCATCAAATATCTAATGATCAACAGAAAGATGTTATGCAGCTCAGATCCAACAACCCGAAATCTGTACGACCACAACTTACAAATGAGTCAACAAGCCAGGAACACCTTGACTAGGAAACGCAAGCCGAATAACATCCATCCATTACCCATGGTTCACAAAACTAAGACCCATGTGCTTCCATGGTTCAGTCTTCTCACTTGCAGCAAGAACTACCGTAACCCATTTATAGAGGTTGTCGAGGGCTTTGTAGTAACTGTCTTAGCGTGTGGGAGTCCACAACCAACAACCTTGTCACCGTCATCATCGACATAAAACCACTACTCACTAAAACACCCAACACTGACAACGGCACTGGAATCATAACGAGCAGCATTAACAGCTGTCAGCTAACGGCACCACAAGATCAGCAGCCGTCAAAACACCCAACCCACACTCAAAGCTTTCACCTACACCATCACCAACAAAAATAGCTGATGAATCCCTCAATGTTTAGCCATTAAATAAAATGTTGCTCTACTTTTGTTTTTCTTTCCTCTACGTTTGATCACAAAAATGAATAAAAACTGGTTACTTCAACAAACGAATCCACATGAATTATTATTGTCATTTTATTTTTCCCCACAAAATATAAAAATAACTAGCATTGTTTCTGTCGCCGAGCAATCAGCGACAGATATCCCATTACCTCAACCCCCGCAACAGCCCCTCAGCCCCCGCAAATGCCCCTCAGCCACCCAATCCCCTCAGCCACCGCAACGGCCCTCAGCCCCCAACAGCCCCTCACCCCCCGCCACCCCCTCAGCCACCGCAACTGCCCCTCACCCCCGCAACAGCCCCTCAGCCCCCGCAACAGCCCCTCAGCCCCCGCAACTGGCCCTCAGCCCCCGCAACAGCCCCTCAGCCCCCGCAACAGAAATAGTGCAGGGTGTTCGTAAGTTTCTAACACAGGAGAATATTAAAACCAAAATTTAAAGAGTGTGATAAAGTATTTATGTACGTATGGATGAATAAGCACATGTATAAATGAAAGTGTTTAGATGCCCTCTTTTTAAATTTTTTTCTTATAGAGGAGTGTGAGGTTTCTAGTATAACGGCATGGTTCTATGAGTAAATATGGAGGACAGCAGGGTAATGCAGTGCTCTTTCAAGTTCTTTGTTCTTATATTCCAATATCTTCTTTAAACCTCACACTTCTCTGTATGAACAAGCTAAAAAAAGGGCACACTATGAAAATAATAAAAAGGTCACACTATGAACAAGCTAATACAAGGGTCACAATATGAACAAGCT
>WNWK01012590.1:0-58928 GCA_009830355.1 Cherax destructor
ATGACATTCTTATTCGTATGGTTCAGCATTTACATCTGTCAGCCTGAAGTCCTCTTACTTTTTTTTAATCTCCCCCTTAAGGGTTTTCCCCCCAGCTGGGAAAAAAAAACTGCCATTGTTCTCCTTTTTTCAAAAACCGGGTTTCAGGCCATGATGCCCCCCCTTACCCCCCATTTCTTACCAGTGTATTTTGAAAGTTGAGGAAAAACATCTAGTAAATAGAAGTCTGGTGTGGTAATTAGATACACACAGTAGCCCCCCCACTAATAATTTGGTTTTCCCCAAAAGCACCACTCCACACAACCCCTCCCCTTTAAAAGGGCGGAGTTCCATTCCTAAACCACGGGGGTAAATGAATTCGTCGCTAAGGGGAGGAGCATACTTTAATGGTGGGGGGTTTTATCAACCATCTTTGTTTTTTTTAATGTCAACTTTGCAAAAATTTTAAAATTTCTGGCAAATTTTAAATGTTTATACAATAGTAATAAACAAAAAAAGAGGAAATCGGCTCTAATATACATTATTTAGGTGCATATTGGTCAGAAGCCCCCCCCTAAGTCCAAGTCGTCAGTAAATGAGTATTGAAAAGGGGAGAGGGTCGTTTGGACCCCTTACCCCTTTTTTAGATACCTGTGTTTGTTATCCTTTTTGCTAATAACCACTGGTTATCGCATTTTTTTTTGATCCTAAAAAGGCATATGACACTATTGGGGAGATATAACATTTTGGCCCAAATTCATTCTGTAGGCCTCCAAGGCAATCTACAATTTTCCCCCTTAAAAACTTCTTCCTGGGCAACAGTTCCTTTCAGGCAAAAAATTCGTTTCCCCCTGAACTTTGTCCAAGCTGGGTGTCCCCAGGAATTTACTTAGCACCACTCTTTTCTACTAGCAAAAAAATGATGTGGCCTCTTTTCCCCCCCATCTAATATTTGGTCATCTTTTATGTAGATGACTTTGCATAGCTTGGGGGGGTGCTGACTGTCGTCTAGTAGCAGCCTCCCCCCGGAATGTTGTCAACTGTGTTTCCCTTGGGCCAAAATACACATGGGTTTAAATGTTCTGGTGCTAAAATGCACCAAATTACCACCAGACGTTCTGTTGTCTCTGATACTCCATTGTACCTGTTTTCCCATGGCCCTTAACGTGATGGGGTCAGATTTCTGTCGTCTGTTTGATGGGTCGCCCGGGGAAACCTCCCATTCCCCCCCGAAAAGCAACTTTGCCATAGCTGGCTGAACTTCCAAAAACCCCCTCACTTTTTTTTAGGTGGGGGGAATGTTGAACTCTCATTTGACCGCATTCAGCCCTAATTTTAAAAAAACTAGACTATGGTGATCAGATACATTCTCGGCCTCCACAATTTTTTTAAACTTGATCCCATCCATCATCAGGGATTATTTTTTATGTCGGGGGTGCTTTTTGTTCCCCCCCCGGGAGGTTCATACAATGGCTAATGTTCCATCCTTGCACAATTGCCATAATGTACATTGCTCTCCATTGTTTTGTCTGCCCCCTTAACTTTCATGATCCTTCTACATACAGGATATTAACAGACTATTAGTAGAGGTCCATTATTTGTTCACTGCCCATTTACCCGCCTTTTTTTTTTTTGTCTTCACTCGCTCTTGACTTTTCTTCTTTTCCCCCCCATATGTTCATCTAGCATCAAATTTTTTCTCTTTCCCCTTGGGGGTTCTGACAGTTCATATCTGTTTTTTTTCCACTGCCGTGCGAAAAAGTTCAAATACTGACAGTTGTTCCCCGCCCTTTTTTTTCCCCAACTACTTCCAGTCTCATTCTCATGCCATTGCAGTGTACATTGATGGTTCTAAATCCCTGACAGTTGGGGTTTGCAGTAGTGTTCCCAGACAGCGCTGTGTGAGGGCTTTTGACTCAGCTAGCATTTTTACGGCTCAACTGTATGCATTTCTTATTGCAATTATTAATGTAAAAAAAATAAGTGCTAAACCTACAAGGGTCATTCTTATTACAATTATTCATATTGCACCCCCTGCCTACCTAAAATTTTTCGTAGCCCCGACTCCTTTAGTGCTTTGAAAAAAAAAGTTTAAAAAAATTTTATTCGCCTCATCCCCTAGTTCTTCGTATACAACTTTGGGTTGGGTGCTTTTTAAAAAAATTTAGGTCTCGGGGGTTTTTATCATCGATGCCAAGGGGGAAAAACTACCCTCCCCCCATCTTTGCATCAGGCACACCCGTCTTACTCATGGAGGGGCACCCTGTTCCCCCTCTGTGAGAATTGTCAGGTTAATTTTTTTAATTTGCCATATTCTATTGAACTGTCCTGTTTTCCCCAAAAAAAACCGAAAATTTACCTCCAACGTCATCACCACCCCAACCCCCTCTTTTTTCCCCCCCCTGGCCCCCTTTGACTCAGACCCCTTTTTGACTTTTTGACAGCAACTGATTACAATTAATTGATATTATTATTATTATAATCAAGTAGAAGCGCTAAACCACGGGGGTTTTACAGCGCTGCAGGTTATTGTAGGATGCAGGGAGAGGGGGGTTGAAGGGGAAGATGGATGATTAGTAGGGTATGGAGTGCAAGATGGGGTTTGTGCAGGGGTGGAGGGTAGCAAGAGATAAAAGGGGGGCTGAGGGAGGTGCAAAAAGGGGGGATAATCTTGGTTTTTAGTAAGTCAGTTTCTGTAAAAAATCAATGAGGGGAGTCGGGGGTTAAACGAGGGTTTCTGCAAAAAGGGGGGAAAGGGAAAGAAAGGGCAGGCCAAGACGGTTTGGGGGTAAATTCTGCGTGCTCGTTGATAGGGGGCAGCCAAACCAAAATATGCCCAACAGACACTGGAACCCGACAATGCTCCAAGGGGCAGGAGCCCTCCATGAGATACCCGGGGAGTAAAGGGCCCCGGGGTGGCCCCTCGAAGACGGGAGAGTGTAGTCTCCCAACCTTGACATTGGTGACAAAAAAGGCCAGAAACCTATAACCGTTTTAATAGAATGAAGTTTGTTATTCATCCCCGGGAGACCAGCGTTGTTCCCCAAGGGGCCCAAGGGGGGGGAGCAATGACCCAAAAATGGTCCGTGAAAAGGGGGAAACCTCTATATGAAACTGGAAGGTCATGTACTGCTGACGCCAGCAGTGTCTGCCTGTTCATTGCCCTGTACGTCACATGACCAGGGCCCCCCAAAAAAAACAATATCTTTATGCTTGCTAAAGTACGGGTAACCAAAAATGGATACGGAACTAGGGGGTGGGGGTATCATTTACGGATAGCCTGTAAAGCACTAAGGAGTCAAAGAAAAATGGTAACAGGCATAGATCAATACGGAAAGGCCACAAGAATGGCATACAATTCAGCCGAATGCTAGCCGGGAAAGATGCCCCGACGCGCTGCCGGGGAAAAACTGCGAATCCGACCCTTTAGATGACTTTGAACCATGGTGTATATTCATGGCATGGGAATGAAAGGGGAAAAGGTCTAAAAAGAAAGAGCGAGGCCGGGTAGGGGCCGGAAGGTAGAGAATAGAACAGACGGGGACAGCAGGAATTCCCAAAGGGGGGTGGGGGAAAGGGTGAACCAAAATGAAATAAAAGGGGGAAGGAAGGGAAGAAAGGGGTGAATGAACGAAGAGAAAAGGGACAATAAACAGGGGCGACGAAAAAAACGACGTTACTAACATTTGACAATCCATACATGGAAGGATTGGGAGGTCATGGACGAACATAATAGCGAATGCAATGTGCATCCGCGGGAAAGGATGGAATGTTCGCTCTCATAGAGGCTCTCAACCGGGGAAGAACGAAAACCCCAAGGATGGTAACCCTGGTGATGGATGGGATTAAGGGGGGAAAAGGGCAGGAGAAGTCCAATATATCTGGTCACCATAATCGGTTTATAAAATTAGGGCCGAATGTAGGCGAAGGAATTTCCCCGATCAGCCCCCATGAAAGATGTGGGGGGGTTTTAAGGAGGTTCAGCCAGCTATGACAAGCCCCCCAGAGGGGAAAATGGGTTTCCAGGAAATTTTCTGGGAAAAAGGGAGGCCGAGAAACCTGTTTTACCATTTTCTGGGATACGTGAGCCGAAAGGTACAATGGATGATCAGAGACCACAAAACGCCTAGAAAACGTAATTTGATGATTTAATTAATTTTGATAATACTTCCTCAAACCCCCTTTCTAACTCTACCTCTGTTATCCCAAACCCCGGGGTTTCCTTACTCCAAAAAAAACCCCCAAAACCCTACAGTGCTGTATGACCCTATTGGGTTTAGCATTTTTTTTTCATTATAATAATAATAATTCAACTTATGAACACTCTGCATTTTTGGGTGTTTCATCTTATGAACACTGAAACCCCCTTTTTTTTTTTAACTTACAATAGAATGAATTGTGCTCCTGGTTTTTAAAACTAAAAATGAATGGATTGCGTTCTGGAGTTTTAACTTACAACAGAATGAGCTTCATTCGCATTGCTTCAACTTACGAACATATTTCAACTTGTAAACTGATTACATTAGAATGCATCCATTCCTAGTGTTTCAACTTACTTTAAAAAAAAGTTGTGTTTCTGCTTTTAAAATTATGAGCAAGTTGTGCCCTGATTTTTCAATTTATGAATCAACTGTATTTCCAACATTTCAACTCATTAAACAATTGTGTTCCTGATGTTTCAACTTATTAATGCATTAAAATATGAAAAGGCACAATCCCCCCCACTAGTTAATGGTCCAAGTCAGACCAAAAAAATTGTCATTTTTTTCAGTCTCCTAATTGCAGGCTATTTGTGTATTACAAATGAGTTGTATTAATGATGTTTTAACTTATGAATAACTTTCAAACAAAATTTCATTTTTGGGTTTTAACTCACCCCAAAAAGCCATTTTCTAGGTATTTCAACTTTGATCTAATAGAAAATTATAATTATGTCACGTGCAACAATCTCAAGATTGGCATTCAAAAACAATGTTAAATTTTTAAAAAATTTTTTAAAAATGCAATCACTGTAATCAGGTTTTGGGAACTCAAGGAGTTTCATAAAAAATGGCAGATACTGTAGCACTAGATACAATACTGTTTATGGAATGGAAGGTGAAAAATTCAAAAGTTAAAAAATTTGAATCTGCAGTTGCAGTGTGGTGTCCTCACAAACAATATACTACTATAGATGAAATAAAAAACATTAAAAAACCTGCCCAAAAAAGTTTGACAGAATTGAGAAATACAAACTTTGAAGGACAGAGAACACTGATAGAGTATGATTTAGAAATGTATAAAAACATTTTTTTTGCACTGTCACCGGAAAAAACTAGAAGCCACAACTAGAAATTAAAAAAAAAAAAAAAATGAGATACAGTGGCCCCCCCGGGGGTTTTGAAAAAAATTCACCCTGAAGTCTCCCAAATGCCATTACCAAAAGAATTTACCCCTTTTTAAAGGGAAAAAATTTTACGTAGGTTAGTCTATTTCAGCCCCCAAAAAAAACACTTCCACAAGAACTTACAAAATTATACTTAAAATGCACGATTTCCGGGGTATTCGTTAACCGGGGGTCCACTGTATTGCTTGAATTAACATCTTGAAGAAGCTTTTGCCCCCTCCAACTACCCTGTACAAGTAATTTTTTGACATACACTTGGTGATTTTTTTTAAGTTAAGAGGAGCAGTGATATGTATAGCTTCATTCTTAGTGTAGTGTTTAGTTCATTGTAAAATTTTAAAATTACCTGGTAACACCATTATTTGTCATAAACAAGGGGAATTTCTGCTAGTGGAATAAAAAAACAACAAAGACTAGATGTGTTCCTTTATATCATACTAATAGTGGATTTTACTTACTATTCCAAAAATTTAAATTTTAAAAAAATAAAAAATGTACACTATAATTTTTTTTTAAACATTAACCATGTTAATTTAGCAAAAACCCTTTTTTACAATCTTCAAAATTAACATTGCATCAGTTACATAAATATTGCTATTGTGATAATATAACAGAGAACATTTTAAACCTAAAACAGAATCAATATTACAAAACTCACTTTGTAAATGTAATATAACCCCCTTTTGAGTTGCATGGCCCCAAAATAAGAAGGCTTAAACAATTTATTATGTCAACAGTTGCATACAGCACACTATAAATTATTACAACACTCTTACTACTTAATCAGATCTCTTACCCAGGTGTATAAAATACTCAAAAAGGGTTTTCAAAAAAAATTAGCATCACTTCTCTTTTTTAACTACAATACTCTTAAGATATAAATGTTATAACTCTGAAAGAATGCAAATCACAATACCAGGATGTAACAATTCACATTTAATGCACAAACTGGCAGATGAAACTATGGGGTTTACAACATTTGTAATAACAAAACCCAAACAATGTTTTGATATGTTCCAGACCATAATCATTGGTGACGATAATGGTCAAGAATGGACAGGGTGGTGATAATGATCCCCGATGGACAGTGGTGGCGATAATGGTCAAGAATGGACAGTGGTGGGGGATAATGGTCAACAATGGACAGTGGTGAGTGATTGGTCAACAATGGACGGGGGTGAGGATAATGGTCAAAATGGACAGTGGTGATTTTGGGCCCGATGGACAGTGGTGAGTGATAATGGTCAACAATGGACAGTGGTGAGTGATAATGGTTCCCGATGAACAGTGGTGAGTGATAATGGTCTACGATGGACAGTGGTGAGTGATAATGGTCTCCCATGGACAGGGGGTGAGTGATAATGATCCACGATGGACAGTGGCAGTGATAATGGTCTACAATGGACAGTGGTGGTAAAAAATGGTCAAAATGGACAGTGGTGAGCTGTTTTAAAAAATTTCATTTAACGTAGAACAGTCCCCCCGACTTACGATGGTTTTTTTTAAAAATATTTCAACAATGGTGCAAAAGCACTTACTTTGGAGATGAAACTTACGAAAAATTTTATAGCCAGCATGAAGACGGCAAGTTCATAACTTGTATTCATTTATTTTTTTTTTTAATACGGGTTTTTTTAGTTAGTTATAGTACTGTAATTATTTGTTTATTTAATTATTCAGTGACAATAGTTATATATTTACTTGTTTATTTAGCATATCATTTTCCCCTTCGGCGATATTTTTGACTTGGGAAAGGGGGTTTTTGGGGAACATAACCCCATCATAAAAAGAGCACCTAAAATTGTGTTCAATAAACTGTAAAAAACCCCCACTCCCTTTTTTTAACTTGCATAGTAAATAAATATTAGGATCCTTTCCCCCTGGACCCATTATGTTCCCCGGGGAAATTTTTTTGACTACTTCCCCCATGATGGGTATGGGTACATATAAAAAATAAAAAATAAACAATGTACACAAACCTGTACATAGAAAGCAAAAGAAAAAATTTAAAAGCGGCAAAAAACAGCACTAATTAATTAATGCATATTTAACTTTAGTATTGCAAAAAAAATTACTGATTGGTGAATTTTTTGTTTTTATTTTTAAACTGACGAAACCCCATCATTACTTTAATATGACTGTTATTTTTTTCAGGGTAGACGGAAAAAAGGGAGCAGGGGGAATCAGTAAAATTTCAAACAACTTAAAAACAAGTGACTATGATTAATGTTATTAAAAATGTTGGGTTTTCCCCCAAAAAAAATATACCACCACCACCGCTTAGTGTTATAATTATCCTGAGGGTGAAGAAGACCTCGTAAAATAATAATGAAAACCCCCATAGAAAATTTTTATTAGTAAGTTTCAGATTTAGATTATGTTGAAGAACAGTTTTAATTTGTTTGTCTCCAGTTAGGAAAAAAAAATCAAAAAAATTTAATTGTGACTTGATATTGGTCCAGAAGGCCCCAAAATTGTTTAAGCTTTTAACACTAACCTGTGGGTCAGTTTGGGGAATGTTCCAGCCCGTATTGTGAAGGTTTCATCCTCCCGTGGGCGTTTTTAACTGTTCCAGTCATGATATTGTGAAGGTTTCATCACTAACCTGTGGGTCAGTTCGAACTGTTCCAGTCATTGTATTTGTAACATTCTTCAATTTCAAATTTTTTTGGGTGATACTGTATTACCACTTCACAAATGCCCCAACACTTCACATTTGCCTGGCCAACCCCAAAAAGGGGGACATATACATATCAAAACACTTCATGACTTCAGATGAATAGCATCTAAATGCTGCCACCAACATAACACAGATTTAAGGAAGAATCCCCGTAAAAATATTCATGTAACATCACAGTGCTCATATTATTATTCACATAGACAGGCTCAACCAATAGGGGTCATATAGTGCCTGGGGGAAAGGGAGGTAATCAGGTTTGACCCCCGGGGGGGTCCAATCCTTGGGGTCAAGGGTTTTCCCCGAATAAAGAAATTTTCCCCCCTTTTCCCCCCTTAAGGGCATAATGAAGTAACCCCAAAAAATTTTTTTCACCTTGTCCCATGTTTACCATTTTCTTTACTCTACTATTCCCTAGGAATTCAAAATTCTGTTCCCCAACATTAGGCATCTAGCACTTAACTGTAAAAAAACATTCTTTCATGGAAGACAAAAATTAGCAACCTTACAATTAATAAAACTGCATTTCGAACAAAATGAAACACATTTTTGATTCAGAAACCCTGGAGAAACTACACCGGGGAAAATGTCACACCTCAATCACACTGATACCTGTGGGGCCGGGGGACCCTACAGGGGTATGTGCTCTGTAATTGCCAAGTAATATTTGTACAGGAGTAGGCAGAATAACAAAGGGGAAAACCTTTTGGGCCCACAAGTTAAAAAAAAAAAAGTCTGGGAGAGGAGGGAAAAGGCTGAGGTTTAGTTGTCCTTTGGGAAAATTAAAAAATCAGGCATTCCCCATATAAAGGGCCCATTTATGCTACCTTGAAAGATGTTGCAGCAGTTGAACCACCAGAGTATTAAGATGCCAGATAAGTGCAATGAAAGGAGATGGGGGGGGCTCCCACTCACATCAGATCTTCACTATGAGGGAGACAAGGGCAGCATAGGTCTTCAAGCGGGGGCAGTGAAGCTAAGCCAGGGCGGGAAAATGTCAGAAAATGCTGCCGGGTTGAATACTCCCTAGGAAAACCCTCAGAGATCACTGCCATGTGGACAGCCATGAGTTCCTTCCAGTTCAAAAAATCAGAAGCTGGAAGAACATCAGGGCCCAAAATGAGCTGGGGGGACACTTGGGGATGACCATCCCCAAAACCAGGAAAAAAGGTGTCGGTCATGAGGGAGTGTGAAGGAAGAAAGGTGATGGGCACCAAACCCAAAAGGGGGTTGGCTGGCACCAGCTACCACTCCCAAACCCCTAAAAATAACTCTAAGGAAGGGGGAGGGCCCCCGGCAGATCAGAGGAGTTCAAAAAAAACGTTACCATTCAAGAAAATACAGGGGCACGACAGGAAGACCAGAACCATGCAAAATATATATCTGAAAATGGTTCTATGCCCCACCCAGAAAGCAGTAGCTGTTCATCAGAGGAACAGAAAATTATTATTACAATTTAACCGCACACCAACCCCCTGGGGGGAATTGTTGGGGAAAAATTATTTGTCAGGGTTAATGAAGAAGCCTGTCAAATGAATTTTGGGGTGACCAAAAGAGATGATAAATCAGTTCCAAAAAAAAACAGCACAGACCCCCCATGAACATAAATGCAGATGGGGGGGTGATACTTGTTTAAAACCTGTGCCATATTGAGGTCAAAGCATAGAGCCACAAATTAAAAATTGAAACCCCCAAAAAAAATGAAAAAATTTTGCAAAATTTAAAAAAGGGCCCGGAATATGAGGAAAATTTTTTAAAAAGGTTCATACTGGCAGCTCATCCAGGAAACCCCCTTAAAAAGGGTTCCATCTTGAAAAAAATATTGCAAGGGAAATTGGGCCTGCACCTCAGGATGAGGTGCAGGTTATTTTCTGTTTTTAAAATAAGCCCCGGAGGAGAAACGATATTATTTTTTTACATGCACCCCCAAAAAACCCAAAAAACAGGCACTGAAAACTGTGAAGAATGACAACAAGAAAAGGCTGGGGTGACAACAGGGGGAAAAGCCCCCAGAAGGGGGGCCCTTTTTTTTAAAGAGGCCCCCTTTGGAACAAAATGGAAAACAAGAAATGAGAATGGGGCCCAGGGGAGTACTGAAGCAAGCACCATCCCAAATCGCTTGACGCAAGATATCACTGCTGGCAAAAGCTGAAGTATGCATTAGCAAATGAGGTGCCAGATCATTTTCCCCAGTGGACCCTCGGTTTTTGGGGCACCACCAAACCCGAACAATTATATAAGTGTTTTTTTAAAAGTTTTTTTTAAGGGGTTTTTTTGGGTCGGGGAAAAGACTAATAAATTTTTTCTTTTTCCTTATGGAACAAATTTTTGGGGAACAGCATTCTGGAAAAATTTTAAAAAACCCCGGGGTCCACTGTTTTTGAAAGTACAGGGGCCCCTCGAAAAACCCCCCAACTCGCCCTTTTATGTAAGTTTTTAAAAGTAAGTGCTTTTTTAGGTGTTTTTTTGGGGGGGCTGAAATCTACTAATCTAATTTACATCATTCCTTATGGGAATAAATTGTTTTGGGAAAAACACTTGAACAGCATTCTGGAATGAAGAATGTTCAATTTCCGGGGGTCCACTGTAAGACATTAGCTACAGTATCAGCTGCAAAAAAAGCAGGCAAGGGGCCCAGTCTGGAAAAAAACCAGGGAACCCAAACCCCTTAAAACCCCAAACAAAAAAAGGGACCAGGAAGCATGTTTAGGAAAGGGTTTCCCCCCCCCTTTGAGGGGGATGGGCCCCCTATAAGGCCCCCAAAAAAAGGAGAAGGGGAAAACCCCATTTTTTCAAATGAAGAACCATAAAAAAAAGGGGTTTTTTAAAAACATGCCAGTTCAGCTTGATGGAAGGCAAGCCAGGCACACTAAGTTTTTAAAGGTTTTCCCGTGCAACACAAAGCAAATGGCCATCCTCTGAAAATATCAAATAGTAGAGATAACAGAAATTATGAAAACAGTGGAGGGCAACAATGCTCTGGCTGAGTCAGTATTCATGAAAGAGATCCATGATGTTTGTCCAAAAGGGTTAAAATTTGGGGCCCCAACATTATTCCCCAACCTTTACCCAACCATAGAAAAAGTGGAAAACCCCGGGGTTTAAAAATTCGACCCCGGATTTTTCTGGCCCATTGAAAGAATTTTTTCCCAAAAAGGAAAATGTAAAAGATTAGTACACAGCCCCCCAAAAAAACACTTACAAAAGCACTTAAAATAAAAAATTGCATAATTGTTCGAGTTGGGGAAAAGGGGGAAAAATTCGGGTCCACTGTGGGCCCCCCGGTTTACGTACAGCTCCAAACTGGAAAATTTGAAGTGTTTTTTGAAGCCCCAAAGTTTTTCCCCCAAAAAGGGGAAATCAAACTTTTCCCCTTTAAATTTTCAAAGGGCCTAAAATTCCCCCGGGTAAATTAAGGGGGTCCACTGTATTAGGTTAAGTCCCCCCGAAATGCCCGGCATGATGGGGGTTTTTTTTCCCCCAATAAATTTTATGAAATAAAACACACATTGTAACCCTAAAAAAGAAATTTTTTTTATTTTTTTTTTTTAAAAATGAGCAAGTATCACCTGGTGACTAGAGGCAATGAAGGCCATCAATGGAAAAAAATGCATACAAGGCCTTTTTTCGGGGTTTTGAGTTTATCAAATATGGGTGAATGAGGTTTTTCAAACGACCCCTTTTTCCCACAATACACACATGTATACCCCTTGGGAAAAGAACTACTTGGGCATTGTCAAATTTTCCCTTTAAAAAAAAAAAAAATTTTTAAAATTTCTTTTGTAATAAATTTTTTTTTTTCAGATATATTTATATACTTTACTATATTTTACTTTTCATTATTGTTATATGATTTGTCATCATAATTTACTATACTGTAATTTAAATTTAAAATAAAACAAAAAAAAACCCCTTTCAAGAGACAATTAACACTGTACAACACTATACAAGTGCAGTAATTTTCTGCTCCAAAAAAAGGTACTACCCGTTAAATTTTGTTTTTAAAAAACATACAATTTTTTTTAATAGCGGGGGGTACAGTAGAAAATATTTTTTTTAAACAATGTAATTCAATTTTATAATCTTTATATTATGTAACAATGAGTAAGATAACGACAGATTAAATGCTAAACAAACATTAAGCAAACTAAACATCAAACTACAAGAAAAATTTTCTCCTTGTCCAATTACCATAAAACACACTATAACCTATAATTAAAAAGCAGTGAAACCTTTGGGGGTTTAAGAGATTTTTTTTCCCCCCTTTTAAAAAAAGAACATGAGATTAATATTTTGAACAGAATTTGGAAAATTTTTAAAAATTTTATAAACCCCAAAAAAAAACATGCTAAAAAAAAAAGGAAACTGTTTTAAATTTTTTTCTTCTGTACTAGAAAGGGGATTGAGTTTAATAATAATAATAATAATAATAATAATAATAATAATAATAATAATAATAATAATAAAAATAAAGTAAAAGGGCCATTTTCTTCCCAAAAAACCCTTGAGAATGTTAAAAGGGAAAAATTTTTCATGGAGAAAAAAACCCCAATTTTTTTTTTAAACACGGCTGTTCCCCACCAAGACAGGGTGCCCCAAAAAGAAGCACACTTTCATCATCTTTTTTTTGCTGTATTCCAATTTCACTAAGGTGATAAAAAAACGGATTTTCTTTGAATCGCTGCAATCAAGAATAAAACTTACCACAGAGATGTGCATATTTAAAGTCTTCTTTAGAGAATAAACCATTTTTGGGGTTTTAACATTTAAAAAGGTTTTTCTTACTTCCCCGAAAACTAAGTAAGGTTTTAATTTTAATCTGCGGCTACAAAACAAAAGTTGTAACAAGTAGCCACATCTAAGACCTGCACATTACGGGGGTATTTGAATAAAGAATAATCATGCAATATGTAGTTTTTCCAAAAAAATAACTTCACGGAATAACATAAAAATTCAACCTTTTTAAGTGCAAGTGAAATAAATATGTTTAATGTGCAGGGATTTAAATTTTTTCTTTACTACACAGTTTTTAATTTAAAAAAAATTTAAACACTTTACTTTTTCAGCTACATTTACAATACACCTTTTTAATGTGCACTTCAAAATTTAAGGGGAAATACCTTTTTGTGTAGCCAAATTAGGGGAAAACAAATTTTAATTAAAATATAACCATATTTCAAAATGAAAAAACCCAAAAAACTAAAAAAATAGACACAAAATTAAACCAATAATGAAAACAGTTTTATATCCTACAAAAGGTAACTAAATGACCAAAAAACCTCTAGCCAAAATCGGGGGTTTAAATTTTGGGGTGGGAGGGGAAAAGTTGAAACTCTGCAGGGGGTTCAAGATTATAAGAAAATAAAAAACCCCATTTTGGGGTATCACACACACTAATGATTCCCCCTTTTGACTTTGAAAAACAAAAGTAAAAATATCAACACTTTTTTTATAAAAATATTATTTAAAAAATTGCAATATATTTACTGATAACAAGGAAGTCTGCAGTGCAAGTATAAATGATTATGTAATTATCAACAGTCTTTTTTTATACTTATCTCAATTACTGAGGTTTTACAGCTAGTAAAAAAAAATCTTTTAAAATACACTATCTAAAAAAACTTCAAAATATGCCTTATATTTAAAAACCTTTTTTAATAATATATAAAAGTATTTTTTTGTAGAAAGATTACATAGGGAAAAAATGAGAAGCCAAGGGGAAACCACGGGGATCAGTGCATCATTAAAAACAGTTTCCCCCACCCCCTTTTGCTCAAAGTGGGGGGCAAAAAGTATGAGAGGCAAGGCACTAACAAGGTTATGGATGGACACTGTCTCGTATGGGTTCTTCAGCAGAGGGCGGTTTTTTTTTTTTTCCCCCAAGTACAAAGGTAATTTTTTTTTCTGGGAAAAACAGCTTTCCCCCTGGACCCCAAGGGTTCGTCTTGACCAAACTTCATGAGTCGTTGTATAAAAGGCAACATACTGGAAGAGGATTCTGTGAACCATTTAGGCCGAAATTAGGGGGTGCCCCGAAAATTTTAAAAAAAAATTTTTAACAGAAAAAGGATAAGTGACATCTCCAACCAGCTTCTACAATGGTCCATTCAGCTACTGGTTGTTCATTGGTAGTGAAGAAATTTAGATTTTTCTAGAAACATTTCCTGCTTGTACCCCGATATTTGATATTCAAAGGCATTGGCTAAGAATTGGAAAGACACTGCCCTATCTGTGGGTTTTTTAACATTAGAACTGACCTGTGAGTTATGCCAATAAAATCCATAGAGATAATTCCTGTACTGACACTTAACTGGCAATGGATATCCCTGGGGAAAATTTTAAAAAAAAAACCACATCACGATTTAGGGGCTCTTCTCCATTTGTCAAAATGAGGAGGTCGTCTGGGCGGACATCGCTTTTCTAAACGTAGACCAGAATGAATAAGATTTGCAAAAAGGGGGGTATTCTTTAAATCCTTTTCATGGACAGGAATATCATCTTGCTTTGATAATCTTTAAGCCAGCCATTTTTTAATTTATTCAGAAAGAATGAGAATTCCCAGTATTACATAATGTGCAGTTTTTTTAATAAAAAACACATCAACAAGCTCAAAAACCCTTATTCACATTAATCTCAAATTTTGTCAAACTCGAAAAAAAAAAGGTGTCACTAAAATAACTCGTTTAACTTTTTTTTTCAACTGAAATTTTTTTTGAGAGTTCTGGATTTTGCATCCATTCAGTTCTTTGCATTATTTCAGGAACACCACCCCTTTCCCCCCTTAACCAAATTTTTTACACCCCCCTTTCCCCTTAAAAACTTTTTCTACAAATGATCCAGCTTTTACAAAATATCTTTCCCAAAATTACTATAATAATTTGACATCTTTGATCTTTTAAAGGGAAAAAATATTTTCCCCCCACCTTTTTTTAAAAAAGCGCTTCAGAAACTGCTTTGATGGATCGGGGTTGTGAGAAGAACCAGATTCCTACAAAAAAACTAGAAAAAGAAAATACCGTATAGCAACCCTTTTTTTCTTACATGCATGCCCCCAGTGCACAAACACACACACACACGGCATCATGCATGAACCCCAAAAGCATATGTGTGCATGCACTCACATACTCAAGCACACACATCTATATGTTAATATGTGCATCTATATATATGTTAACATGTGCACCCATATACAGTATATGTTAACATGTGCATCTACATATATGTTAACATGTGCATCTATCACATCAGTGGTCCCCCGGTTTGATGGTCTCCAAACTCGCCCTTTTATGGGTTTATTTTTAAATGCTTTTGTAAGTGTATTTTTGGGGCCCAAAAAAGGACTAGTCTATTTTACATTATTCCTTAGCGGGATAAATTCGTTTGGTAATGGCACTTGAACAGCATTCTGGAACGAAAAAATATTGTAAACCGGGCCACTGTATTAACATGTGCATCTATATACAGTAGGGCCCCACTTATGGCAGGTTAGGTTTTGGCTACTGGGAAACAAAACTTCGCCGAAAAGAGAACTCCATTTTTTCCATTTATAAATGCATATAAATGCCAGTTTTCAATTTACATAACATATATTAAGTTAGCAATAGAACTAGGCATTAAAAATTAAAATACACACACAGTACCTCATTATTTACCTCAAAATATTTGTAGTCTTAATGTAGGGCAAAAGGTGAGTAGTATTTACTGTAAGAAGTCAGGTGTGATAGGTATGGAGCCCTCCTGGCCATCCCACCCACACATACTATACTACGATGCTTAAAGCACCCTAGAGTAAGTAAGTTTATTCAGGTATACACAAATAGTTACAGTGGACCCTCGGTTTTTTGTTGAAAATTCTTCCAGAATGCTGTTTGAGTGCCTTCGAATGAATTTGTTCCCATAAGGACAAATTTAAATAGATTAGTCATTTCCCAACCCCCAAAAATACAATTTTCAAGAGCACTTACAAAAAATACACTAACATAATTGTTCGAGTTGGAGGTGAAGAAAACCAGGGTCCACTGTACATAGATTATCGTACGTGTTAACATATAATTCCATAAATACGTGTTAACATAGCCCTCTATCACATGTTAACAAGTGCATCTTTTACATGTTAACATGTGCATCTATTGATATTGTTAACATATGCATCTATATATGCATGTTAACATGTGCATCTATAAAAAGCATGTGCATTATATACATGTTAAATGTAAAAACTATTAAAAATGAACATGTGCATCTATATACATGTTAATATGTGCATTTATTCTCCATGGGGAAGTGGAACAGTTTTCCTCCTAAGCCATGGGTGTAGTAAGAGGCAAATTTTAAAAAGCCGGGAGCAAGGGGCTAGTAACCCCTTCTCCTGAATATATACTAAATGTAAAAGGAGAAACTTCTTTTTCCTTTTGGGCCCCCTGCCTGGTGGGAAACGGCCGACGTGTTGAAAGAAAGAAAGATGTGCATTTATTCTCCATGGGGAAAAGGAAACAGAATTCTTCCTCCGTAAACCATGCGGCGTAAGAGGAAAAAATGCCGGGCAAGGGGATAAATAACCCCTTTTCCTGTATATACTATTACTAAATGTAAAAGGGCTTTCGTTTTTCCTTTTGGGCCACCCCCGTTGGGTTTTAACCCAACGTGTTGAAAGAAAGAAAGAATGTGCATTTATGTATATACATTTAACATGTGAAGTTTCATGACTTAAAGTAGCTGAGCTTTATACGAGTCTTCTTTTATTAAAATTTACAGACACAAGTAAATGATGCACCCAATTAATGACAAACAATTAATATACAGTGGTACCCGAAAGGACATGGTCCCCAAAATCGCCCTTTTATTAAGTTTATTTTTTAAATGCTTTTTGTAAGTTTTTTTTGGGGTTAAAAGGACTATCTATTTTACATTATTCCTTTGGGGATAAATTGTTTAATGGCATTTTAACAGCATTCTCAACGAAAAATATCGTAACTCGAGGTACCACTGTACTATGTAACACTTTGTAAACTAATTTTAGCTTCATGTTTGATTAATTTTTCAATTTATTAACCATACATGTTTATTTACTGAGTGCACTATTGGTTGCCATTCCACTATTTCTTTCAACATCACAATAATTTTGATGACTTACCTGGGAGACTATGACTGCAACAGCAATACATCGACACCTGATTCTGAGTCGCACCATCCTGCTGTAACTTTGCTGAAAAGTAATCAGAGTGTTACAACTTGTAAACTAAAATTCACAATGTTTTAAAAAAAAAACATTTCTCTTCCATATTTGAGAAGCATTACACTTTGTTACTGATCAATGTGGTACCTATACCAGTAGTATCTCCTTACTGATAAAAAGATTAAGATAAAAATAAAGATTTGATTTCTTTGCATTCTGTTGTAGCTATCAAAGAGAAGTTTAAGCAGAGGGTTTATATTGGAGTTTAATGTTCTGTACATATATAGTAGGCACAATAATAGGAGTGTATGTCTTGAATATTTAGTAGGTTCAAGCTTTTGAAGAGTGGTGGGGTGTGCTGTCTGGCACAGGAGTTGGTGATCATCCGCACAGCAGCTTTTTATTGGGTTATTAAGGTTTAAGGTGGTTGTGGTTGATCCCCAGACACAAATACCATAGGTGAGATAGGGCTATACAGTGGTACCTCTACTTACGAGCTTAATTCTTCCAGACGGCTATTCAAGTGCCGATACCGAGGAATTTGTTCCCATAAGAAATAATGAAAATTAGATTAATCCATTTCAGACCCCCAAAAATACACTTACAAAAGCACCTACAAAAATACTTACATAATTGTTCGAGTTGGGAGCTGCTCGTAAGTAGAGGTACCACTGTACAATTAATCTGTTCCAGACACCCAAAAATATTAACAAAAACTACATTTTTTAAAGAATAACTATAGTTTTACATACAGAAAACAATGAGAAATAAATATAAAGCACTAATGAAATGGATAAATGAACATTTAAATCACTATTACATACCTTATTGAAGACTCTTGTTGGCGTATGGAAAGAAGCGAGAAGGGAGAGAGAGAAGAGCTTATTGTTTGAAGGGAATCCCCTCCATAAGGACTTCAGGTATCAAAGCCCTTTCCGGGTTACTTCCCTTTGTCTTTTACTGGCACTGGACCCCTGTCGCACTAAAAATCTGTCCAGAGAGCTGTTTCTGGCCTCTTTAAGATTTGCCTAAAATGGGACGAGGTTTATCACTGAACACGTTTGCAGATCGGTTTGTATCAGCTTGGTCAGGGTTATATTTTTCCACAAAAGTTTGCAACTCATTCCACTTTGCACAAATGTCCTTAATCAATGAAGAAGGCACCTTCTTCCCATCGTGTTTCTCACTTTCTTTACCAAAGGGCTCGCACTAGGAACTTTCTTTGGGCCCTTGGTGGCTTATTTCCAGTTGCACTCAATAGTTAAGCACAAAAACAATGGATTATTACGAAATGTCTCGGATGACCTTGCAAGAAATGCTCACTCAACCAGTGACAGAGCCAGACTGAGACATACACGCATGAGTGGCGGCGTCCCGGGCAGGCGGACGCTTGGAGTGAGATTATTGTTAAGAAAGCCTAGGGAACAAATGGATTTGACAGTTAAAAATAGAGGAGGAGAGTTATTAAATGGAGAGGTATCAGGAAGATGGAGGGAATTTTTGAGGAATTGTTAAATGTTGATGAAGATAGGGAAGCTGTGATTTCGTGTATAGGGCATCATCTTGTAGGAGTGAGGAAGAGCCAGTTGTAAGTGTAGGGAAAGTTCGTGAGGCAGTGGGTAGAATGAAATGGGGTAAGGCAGCTGGGATTGATGGGATAAAGATAGAAATATTAAAAGCAGGTGGGGATATAGTTTTGGAGTGGTTGGTGCTTTTATTTAATAAATGCATAGAAGAAGGTAAGGTACCTAGGGACTGGCAAAGAGCAGCATAGTTCCTTTGTATAAAGGCAAAGGGGACAAAAGAGAGTGCAAAAAATATATGGGAATAGTTCGTTTTGGTGAGTTTGGTAGGGTATGTAAAGAAGGAAATTAAGTGAATGTAGAAAAGCAAGGTGATGGATAACCAAAATTTAGGTAATGGAAGATTGGATATCAGACTGGAGGGGAGAGGTTGAGGAGGTGAATGACCAGATTTGGGAGTGGACGTGTCAGTGGATGGGTCTATGAAAGATGAGGTGAATCATAGAATAGACTCATCTGCTGACATGTCCACTCCCAAATATCTGAATACATTCACCTCCTCCATACTCTCTCCCTCCAGTCTGATATCCAATCTTCCATTACTTAAATTTTTGGTTATCCTCATCACCTTGCTCTTTCCTATATTCACTTTTAATTTCCTTCTTTTACATACCCAACCAAACTCATCAACCAACAAAGAACTTTATCCATGAAAGCAAAGAGGGGAATGTTGAGAGTATAGTTACACCAACACTCTTGTATGGGTGTGAGGCATGGGTGGTGAATGTTGCAACAAGGAGAAGGCCGGAGGCAGTGGAGATGTCATGTCTGAGGGCAATGTGTGAATATAATGTAGAGAATCCGTAGTTTGGAGATTAGGAGGAGGTGCAGGACTACCAAAACTATTATCCAGAGGGCTGAGGAGGGGGCTTGTTGAGGTGGTTCGGACATGCAGAGAGGATGGAACAAAATAGAATGACTTTGAGAGTATATAAATCTGTAGTGGAGGGAAGGCAGGGTAGGGGTCGGCCCAGGAAAGGTTGGAGGGAGGGGGTAAAGGAGGTTTTGTGTGCGAGGGGCTTGGACTTCCAGCAAGCATGCGTGAGCATGTTAGATAGGAGCAAATGGAGACAAGTGGTTTTTAGGACTTGACGTGCTGTTGGAATGTAAGCAAAGTAACATTTATGAAGGGATTCAGGGAAACTGGCAGGCAGTACTTGATTCCTGGAGATGGGGAGTACAGTGCCAGCACTCTGAAGGAGGGGTGTTAATGTTGCAGTTTTATAACTGTAGTGTAAACATGCCTCTGGCAAGACAGTGATGGAGTGAATGATGATGAAAGTTTTTCTTTTTCGGGCCACCCTACCTTGGTGGGAAATGGTCGATGTGTTAATAAAAAAAATAATACTTTATTATTTCTAAAATCACAGGGAAATGCTAATCCTATAGGGGTTACACAATGCCTGAGGAACAGACAGCACTATAAGGCTTGATCCAAGGAAGAGAAGGGTAGATCCAATTCCTTTGATCAAGAGCCCTTCACCAGCATCAAGGCATACATTTTGAAGGGGTCAACAGGGATAATATGAAATAAAAATTGTAACTAGGGAAAAAAAATGAGCATCACATTCATGGGAAACACTAAACCCACAGCAGTCATACAGAGCCTGGGGAATGGGAATCAATCAGGCTTGATCTAGGAAAAGAGGAAATAGCTCCAATTCCTAAGCTCAAAAACTCAATGTACTCCTCTTGAATGGGATCAACATGAAACACAAAGCCACAATTGTTACTTGAAGAAAAAAAACTGTGATAAAAAATATGCTGCAAATTATTATTTTTGTCTCAAATAATGAACTACTAGAGAGGGATCAGTGGTGGGGAGGCCCTAAGCCAGGATTTCAACTGGGGTTGGCCTTCAGCCAGGATTTCAACTGGGGTTGGCCTTCAGCCAGGATTTCAACTGGGGTTGGCCTTCAGCCAGGATATCAATTGGGGTTGGCCTTCAACCAGGATTTCAACCGGGGTTGGCCTTAAGCCAGGATTTCTGCCAGGCTTTCTGCCAGGATTTCAACTGGGGTTGGCCTTAAGCCAGAATTTCAACTGGGGTTGGGCCTAAGCCAGGATTTCAACTGGAGTTGGCCATCAGCCAGGATTTCATCTGGGGTTGGCCCTAAGCCAGGATTTCAACTGGAGTTGGCCATCAGCCAGGATTTCATCTGGGGTTGGCTTTCAGCCAGGATTGCAATCTTGGGGGGAGGGAAAATACAAATCTAAATGCTGAAAAAATCAAAGAAATCATCTTTAAAAACATGATTTTCAGAATGTATGTGAAATTTCTTCAACCATGTTTTTCACAGTCACTAGGCAATATAATAGTGAAAATTAGTGGTTATTTGATAAATATTTGTAACCAGAGGGTGGCAAATTATTGCAAATGTGATTGAAAAAGTGTAGCCAAGATTGAACAGAATGTGAAAAAGGCCTTCATAGTATGTATTATTAAATTTTGAATGCTCTTTTTCACTAGCATTTGCTTAAAAAAAGAGAAATGCACTATACAGAATAGCTTTACCAGACAGATTACTGTGCAACAGTGTATAGTATAAACTAAGTACAGTGGTACCTCGACTTACGTTTTTAATCCGTCAGAGAGGTCATTTCTTAAGACGAAACAAACGTAACACGAATCAATTTTCCCCATAAGAAATAATGGAAATAAATTTAATCCGTCCAAGACTTCCAAAAGTAGTTAAATAAAATATTTTTTAGAACTTTTGGACATTAAATAATACAGAATTGAATAAAGAATACATAAATACATGCAAATATTTTACAATAACATGTCACTTACATTTATTGAAGAGTTGTTGATGTGTGGAGGAAGTGAGGAGGGAGAAGGTGGAGTAGTATGCTAGTGTTTGGAAGGGAATCCCTTCCATTAACACTACAGGTACCAAGTCCTTTTCTGGGGTTACTTCCCTTTTTCTTTGAATGCCACTAGGACCAGCTTGAGAGTCACTGGACCTCTTTCTAACAACAAATTTGTCCAGGAGATCTGTGTCTGGCGATTCTTTAAAACATCCTGAAGTGGGACACCACAGTGTCATTGTACAGGTTGCCAGCACGGCCTGCAACAGCATGGTTAGGTGATATTCATCCATAAATGCTTGCACATCACTCCATTTGGCACAGATCTCCTAATCCTTGAAGAAGGCACATTCTTCCATTTTTGTTCCACCTCCTCCTCCTCCTCTGAACCATTGTCCTGACCTCTGCTTTCTTGTTCCAGTTGCTGTTGAAGCTCTGCAGATCTTCAGTGGTTAGCTCTTCCTTGTGCTCCTCCACCAACTGTTCCACATCCTCACCACTCACCTCTAACCCCAAAGACTTGCCCAATTCCACAATTTCTTCCAAAACAGGCTCAGGCTCAGGCTCAGGGGTTCTGAGGCTCAGCCCCAAAACCTTCAAAATCCCTCTCTAGGACACAGTCTGGCCACAATTTTCTCCAGGCAGAGTTCAAAGTCCTGGTAGTCACTCCTCCCAAGCCTTACCTATAAGGTGTACACAATGCAGCATATGGAAATGTTTTTTCCAAAATTCTCTTAGGGTTATGTTCATGTTTTGTGTCACATCAAAGCACTTTTTTAAACATTGCTTTGGTATAGAGTTTTTAAAGTTGGAAATGACCTGCTGGTCCATGGGCTGGAGGAGAGGAGGGTATTAGGGGCAAGAACTTCACTTTGATGAATTTAAACTCCTCCACAATTTTCTCTACCAAGTTTGGAGGATGACAAGGAGCATTGTCCATTATCAGGAGGCACTTAAGTGGCAAATTATTGTCCAATAGATATTTCTTCACACTGGGGCCAAACACTTCATTGAACCAATCTAAGAAAATGTCCTTTGTGACCCAAGCCTTTTGTTAGACTTCCACATCACACACAAGTTAGACTTGCTGACACCGCATCTGCCAAACACTCGGGGATTTTCAAAAGATACACCAGTAAAGGCTTCACTTTGCAATCACCACTGGCATTGGCACACAGCATCAAAGTTAGCCTGTCTTTCATAGGCTATGTCCTGGCTGTGCCTTTTCCTCCTGAGTAATGTAGGTCCTGTTGGGCATTTTCTTCCAAAACAGGCCTGTTTCATCACAATTAAACACTTGTTGGGGGAGGAATTGTTCAGCCTCTAGGTACTCCTGGAATTCAGGCACATATTTTTCAGCCGCACTTTTGTCACAACTGGCTCCCTCACCATGCCTCACAACACTATGTATGCCAGTACGCTTCTTAAATTTTTGAAACCAGCCTCTGCTGGCTTTAAATTCGCTCACTTCACTCTTGCAGGCATTTTCTTAAGGAGATCATCATGCAACTGCCTTTTTTCACATATTATTCCCTCCGAAACAGTATCTCCTGCTAACTGTTTCTCGTTGATCCACACCAACAACAACCTTTCCACATTTTCCAGCACTTGTGGTCTGTGTTTTGTGATCACAGATGCACCTTTTGCAACAACTGCTTCCTTGATTTTACTTAAATATTTCTTATCCACAATGGTAGAGATGGTAGAATAGGGTTTACCATACAGCCTGGCCAGCTCACTGATCGCACTCCACTTTCATATTTTTCTATTATCTCCTTCTTCATTTCTATCGTAAATATATTTCTGTTCCTCTTTGCCACAGGCTTAGCACTAGGATCTTTCCTTGGACCCATGGTAGCTTATTTAGCAGTTGCAAGCACTAAAAACAGTGGAATAATGACAATATACTGGTATGAATGCGTGGGTGTGGGTGGGTGGTCGCTCTCGCTTGTAAACACTAGCACACTGACGCTCCCTGGAGTGCGCGCTCAGCTGGGCTCCAAGCGAACAGGTCCGGTACGAAAGGCGTAAGACGAATCAAACAACGGATGTCGCATACAAATTTCTTACGTTATAAGTAACGGATATCGAATATAACGTAAGGTGATAACAACGTAAGTCGAGGTACCACTGTATTATTATTCTCATATACTATATGTCCCAATGCCTAGTATGTACATGTATTTATTAGTTTGTTTTACGGCTGCCCAAAATGCTTTCCATAACAAGGAGTTTTCTATAAAGCAGTATACACATGTCATATTGTACAGTATACCACTTTATAGAAATAAAGTTGTTTGTTTATTTAGCCCTACCGGCCCATGCCAGGCAGGGCCTTCTCAAGCCCATCCACTCTAATAATAATAATAATACTGTAAAAATAATAATACAGCCTCTCCTCACTTAACCCTTTGACTGTTTCGGTCGTATATATACGTCTTACGAGCCACTGTTTCAGACGTATATATACTCACAAATTCTAGCGGCTTCAAATCAAGCGGGAGAAAGCTGGTAGGCCCACATATGAGAGAATAGGTCTGTGTGGTCAGTTTGCACTGTATAAAAAAAATCCTGCAGCACGCAGTGCATAATGAGAGAAAAGAACTCCGACCGTGTTTTTGGATTAAAACGCCGTCTTTGAGGTGTATTTTCGTATAATATTTATGGTTGTATTCTCTTTTTTATGGTCTCATTTGATAGAATGGAAAACATACTACAGAAATATAGATGAGTTTGATTAGTTTCATGATGAAAACGACCTTGAAATTTAGCTCAAAGTAGGGGAAATGTTAGATTTTTGCAAATGTTCATGAGTAAACAAATCACGCCATGCATCCAATACACATCAATTGGGGAGTCTAATATTCTTTCACAAGTGCACTGATATTATTTATACCATTTTTACAATAATGCAATAGTCTGCATAATGGTAAATCTTCTATTTTTTGTGTGAATACAAAATCAAAATAGAAAGCAAGAGTAATATAAGAGGGGACTAAAGACGTAACTAATGAACAGATAACATCTTATTTTAGTGCCAGGAATGTCTGCATTGTTTATTCTGGACCCTATTTTGAACTTGACAACTTTTTTATTTTGCATGAAATTGGCCAAATTGCCAATTTCTGACCACTTTATTGGGTAGTCAAAATCAGTAAATTGGTGATTTCTTGTACTCAATCGATAGAACAAATGGAGTTCTAAAGAAATAGCTATGAGTTTGGTCGACTTTAACAATGGAATTGACCGAAAATAGGGCTCAAAGTCGGCGAAATTGCTGATGCGTATATATCGCCGAGATCATTAACTTCGCAAGAGCGTAATTCCGTAAGTTTTCCATCAAATTTCATACTTTTGGTGTCATTACCATCGGGAAAAGATTCTCTATCATTTCATAGGAAAAAATAATTTTTTTTTTTTTTAAATTTTGCTACAACAGGAGAGCTCTCAGGATTAAGGGTTGCGAGTCAAAGGGTTAATGACGGAGTTCCGTTCCTAAGACCACGTCAGTAAGCGAATTCGTTGCTAAGCAAGGAGCATACTACTATAATGGTAGTGGGTTTGTATCAACCATCTTTGATATTGTTTTAATGTCACTTTTGTATCATTTATAACATTTCTGGTATACTAATTTTAAATGTTTATTCAGTAGTGTACTGTATATTGAAATAAACAGAATAGAGGAAATCAGCATACTGGTCAGAGACCCCGTAATAAGTCCGAGTTGTCAGTAGACAAGTACATGGAGGAGAGGCTTTAACCCTTTGTGGGTCGACAGGCCCTCTCAAAAACTCGTTCTTAGGATCGAAAATTTTTTGGAATTTTTTTTTTTATGAAATGATAGAGAATCTTTTTCCAATCATAACGACACCAAAAGTATGAAATTTGACTGAAAACTTACGGAATTATGCTCTCGCGAAGTTATCGGTCTCGACGATGTTTACGCATCGGCGATTTCGCCAAGGCAGACATTCCTGGCACTAAAATAACATCTTCTCTGTTCATTAGTCAAGTCTCCAGGCCCGTCTTACATTACTTTTGCTTTCCATTTTGAATTTTTATTCTCACAAAAAATAGAAGATTTACTGTTATGTATACAACTGCATCATTGTAAAACCGGTATAAATAATATCACCGCACTTATGAAAGAATATTAGACTCACCAGTTGACGTGTATTGGACACGTGGCGTGATTTGTTTACTCTTGAACATCGGCAAAAATTGAACATTTTCGCTACTTTGAGCTCAATTTCAAGGTACTTGTCATCGTAAAACCAATCAAAATCATCTCTATTTCTGTAGTGTATCTTCCATTCTATCAAATGAGACCAAGAAAACGAGAAAACATCAATAAATACCATACGAAAATAGACTGCAAAGTCGTTGTTTTAAACAAAAAATACGGTCGTATTTTTTTTTCTCATTATGCAGTGTGTGCTGCAGGATTTTTTTTATACTGCACACATTGACCACACAGACCCATTCTTTCATATGTAGGCCTACCAGCCATTTCCCGCTTAATTTGAGGCCGCTAGAATTTACGCATACTAGTACGGCACCGACCCTGGCGCGTAAAACGTACTAGTATGGCATTGACCCCCAAAAGGTTAATAATAATAACAATCTTTATTCCTACAAGTACATGTACAACATATACAGGCCTAGCTGACATCAATGACATACATGTAATACTACGTACTATATAGAAAGCCCCTTGTTATGCAGAGCATTTCAGGAAAATTAGGTCAACTTTGTCCCCAGGATGCGACCTACACCAGTCGACCAACACCCAGGTACAGTGGTACCTCGACTTACGTTGTTATCACCTTACGTTATATTCGATATCCGTTACTTATAACGTAAGAAATTTGTATGCGACATCCGTTGTTTGATTCGTCTTACGCCTTTCGTACCGGACCTGTTCGCTTGGAGCCCAGCTAGCGCACTCCAGGGAGCGTCAGTGTGCTAGTGTTTACAAGCGAGAGCGACCACCCACCCACACCCACGCATTCATACCAGTATATTGTCATTATTCCACTGTTTTTAGTGCTTGCAACTGCTAAATAAGCTACCATGGGTCCAAGGAAAGATCCTAGTGCTAAGCCTGTGGCAAAGAGGAACAGAAATATATTTACGATAGAAATGAAGAAGGAGATAATAGAAAAATATGAAAGTGGAGTGCGTATCAGTGAGCTGGCCAGGCTGTATGGTAAACCCTATTCTACCATCTCTACCATTGTGGATAAGAAATATTTAAGTAAAATCAAGGAAGCAGTTGTTGCAAAAGGTGCATCTGTGATCACAAAACACAGACCACAAGTGCTGGAAAATGTGGAAAGGTTGTTGTTGGTGTGGATCAACGAGAAACAGTTAGCAGGAGATACTGTTTGGAGGGAATAATATGTGAAAAGCAAGGCAGTTGCATGATGATCTCCTTAAGAAAATGCCTGCAACGAGTGAAGTGAGCGAATTTAAAGCCAGCAGAGGCTGGTTTCAAAAATTTAAGAAGCGTACTGGCATACATAGTGTTGTGAGGCATGGTGAGGGAGCCAGTTGTGACAAAAGTGCGGCTGAAAATATGTGCCTGAATTCCAGGAGTACCTAGAGGCTGAACAATTCCTCCCCCAACAAGTGTTTAATTGTGATGAAACAGGCCTGTTTTGGAAGAAAATGCCCAACAGGACCTACATTACTCAGGAGGAAAAGGCACAGCCAGGACATAAGCCTATGAAAGACAGGCTAACTTTGATGCTGTGTGCCAATGCCAGTGGTGATTGCAAAGTGAAGCCTTTACTGGTGTATCTTTTGAAAATCCCCGAGTGTTTGGCAGATGCGGTGTCAGCAAGTCTAACTTGTGTGTGATGGAAGTCTAACAAAAAGGCTTGGGTCACAAAGGACATTTTCTTAGATTGGTTCAATGAAGTGTTTGGCCCCAGTGTGAAGAAATATCTATTGGACAATAATTTGCCACTTAAGTGCCTCCTGATAATGGACAATGCTCCTTGTCATCCTCCAAACTTGGTAGAGAAAATTGTGGAGGAGTTTAAATTCATCAAAGTGAAGTTCTTGCTCCCCTAATACCACTCCTCTCCTCCAGCCCATGGACCAGCAGGTCATTTCCAACTTTAAAAACTCTATACCAAAGCAATGTTTCAAAAGTGCTTTGATGTGACCCAGAACATGAACATAACCCTAAGAGAATTTTGGAAAAAACATTTCCATATGCTGCATTGTGACACCTTATAGGTAAGGCTTGGGAGGAGTGACTACCAGGACTTTGAACTCTGCCTGGAGAAAATTGTGGCCAGACTGTGTCCTAGAGAGGGATTTTGAAGGTTTTGGGGCTGAGCCTCAGAACCCTGAGCCTGAGCCTGAGCCTGTTTTGGAAGAAATTGTGGAATTGGGCAAGTCTTTGGGGTTAGAGGTGAGTGGTGAGGATGTGGAACAGTTGGTGGAGGGCACAAGGAAGAGCTAACCACTGAAGATCTGCAAGAGCTTCACAGCAACTGGAACAAGAAAGCAGAGGTCAGGACAATGGTTCAGAGGAGGAGGAGGAGGTGGAACAAAAATGGAAGAATGTGCCTTCTTCAAGGATTAGGAGATCTGTGCCAAATGGAGTGATGTGCAAGCATTTATGGATGAATATCACCTAACCATGCTGTTGCAGGCCGTGCTGGCAACCTGTACAATGACACTGTGGTGTCCCACTTCAGGGATGTTTTAAAGAATCGCCAGACACAGATCTCCCTGGACAAATTTGTTGTTAGAAAGAGGTCCAGTGACTCTCAAGCTGGTCCTAGTGGCATTCAAAGAAAAGGGAAGTAACCCCAGAAAAGGACTTGGTACCTGCAGTGTTAATGGAAGGGGATTCCCTTCCAAACACTAGCTACTACTCCACCTTCTCCCTCCTCACTTCCTCCACACATCAACAACTCTTCAATAAATGTAAGTGACATGTTATTGTACAATAGTATGTATTTGCATGTGTATTTATGTATTCTTTATTCAATTATTTATTATTTAATGTCCAAAAGTTCTAAAAATATTTTATTTAACTACTTTTGGAAGTCTTGGACGATTAAATTTATTTCCATTATTTCTTATGGGGAAAATTGATTCGTGTTACGTTTGTTTCTGCCTTAAGAAATGACCTCTCTGACGGATTAAAACGTAAGTCAGGTACCACTGTACTTTACTTTACTGATAGGTGAACAGGAACAGCAAGTGTCTTAAGGAAACACATCCTAATGTTTCCAACCATACCGAGGACTGAACCACTGACCTCAATGTGTGAGCTGAGTGCGCTAGCAATCGAGCTACAGGACACCTCTCACTCATACATCTGTCTAACCTTTTGTTAAAGCTACCCAAGGTAATAGCTTCCATGATGCTACTTGGAAACTTGTTCCACTCAATAACAAACAAGCAAATACGTAAACAAATTTTATTTTAAAAATGCACACAGTTATTACAAAATGAGGTGATATTTATTTCGTACATTTTAAAAAGTCACTTGTTATGCAGAAAATTTCAGGCAAGCTAAAACTAGAAGTAATATAGTACTACTTGATGTTATACAGTATAGTAGTTACATATTTAAAGTTAGATAATTTGAATGCTAAGATTAATACAGTATACATATAAGTAATGAAACTCTATAAAGAATATAAACATAAATGTTAGTCAGAAGACACAGCAACACAAAAATATTTGGACAATTTTAGTTATAACAGTTATTGAAGGGTAGAAATATTGTGAAGACAGTAAGTGTATGTGCATGAATGTTGACTAAAATCTTGGTAAGTTACTGTATTTTCCAACATATAAGGCATATAACAGAAGTATCAAAAATGTAAATCATTAATCATATTCAAGGGCTAATGACCCTCTTGCTTTACACTAAAGCATAACCCAAACCTACCCTTGACCCTGACCTTGAGCATATAAGGTGCAGGGTGATTTTCAAGACATTTTGTGGGAAAAAGGAATGCCTTATATGTCAGAAAATAGGGTATATTAAATATAATTGAAACAATTGGCAGATATGGAACTTTTTGAATCTTCCAGTAAAAAGTTTCACATTATTCAGCCATTTATTTGTATGGAGTTTCTACTCAGGTTGAATAATAAAATGGGATATCAAAGATTATTATTATTATTATAATCAAATAGAAGTGCTAAACCACAGGGAGGATATCAAAGAGATATCTGTTTCTTTTACTGTGTCTTTGCAGTTTGTTGCAGCTCTCGAAGAAGTAAAGTAAAGTAAAGATTTATTTCTTTGTAAAGGATACAATGTGTACGTAATTACAATTTTGGTTTGCTAAGTACAAAAAAATGCCACTATCATGATGGGGCAGTGGTTTAATATTTAAGATGTTTAATACTGGGTTAATATTTTTTGACCATCCTCTATATATAGCAAGCACATCAATATTTGTGGATGCTTTGTAGGTTCAGTAAATTAAAATTTCTGAATACTGTTGGTGTATGTTGTCTGGTATCTGACCGAGATTTTTGTTACGATGGGCTTTTGGGAATTTCTGTTGTAGATCCCCATGTATGGAGCTGACAGTACTGTAAGTGAGGTAAAGATAGAACACAAATAATATACAGTGGACCCCCGAGTTTCGTAAAACTTCACTCCTGAAGTCTGCTCAAGTGCCATTACCGAACAATTTACTCCCTTAAGGAAAAATTTCACGTAGGTTAGTCTATTTCAGACCCCCAAAAATACACTTCCACAAGAACTTACAAAATTATACTTACATAATTGCACGATTTCCGGGGTATTCGTTAACCGAGGGTCCACTGTAGTGATTTTGTTTGAGGTACTTAGTAATATATTTTTCAAAGAATGGCTACTGTTTTAGAAATTTTCTAACATATATACTGGTTGTGAGTGTCAAATTTTTATTTGCTGTTATGGTTACATGTATATCTAAGAATTTTCCTTCATCTTGTCTTTTGACTTGTATATTATTTACCTTCATGTTCAATTCAATATTTTTAGCTTTATTCCCAAACACTACAGGGTCTTAATAATTTTGAGTGTGAGTTTGTTGGCTGTTATCAAAGTACGTACTATAAATATCTTCATAAGCTCATCATTATCACTGTGGTTGAGGAAAACTGGATCTGTATTTGAGATGACAAAAATGGTTATGTATTTGCTAACTGAACTCTAATGCCAAACTGATACAGTAGAAAACTTAGCCATGTGGAAAGTTATGTGTTACTGGCCCCCATTTTGATTTTGCACCATTTACATAAACTCTCTGCTGCTTATTAATCAGCCGTGCCTCAATCCACGAGAGAATTTTTTCAACACTATCGCGTCCTGCCGCTAATCAAAATCGTTATTGAAATCCAGATGTGAGGGGAGACAGTAATACTGCAACCACTGGAAGAATATGATAAACTAATTAATGAAAATAGGGTACCATTGCCGTAGCTCTACTCCTGCACATCTCTATAGGAAATGACATACAGGTTAGGTTAAGATATGAGCACATTTATTTCAGAAATCTATGAATTGCTTTAAAATTGTAGTCCTGTATAAATTTGTATAATGGTTCTGTTATAGGCATACATATATTAAATTATGTGGAATTTACATAGAAAAACACATTTAACTTGAGCAATGTGACCTATTTCCAGTGGGTCTATGCTAAGTGATATTGTTAATAACAATAATAATAATAATATCATCTTTATTTCTACAAGTACATGTACAAGGTATACAGTCCTAGCTGACATCAATGACATACTACTATATAGAAAGCCACTTGTTATGCTGAGCATTTCGGGCAAATTAGGTCAGTTTGTCCCAGGATGCGACCCACACCAGTCGACTAACACCCAGGTACCCATTTTAAACTGATGGGTGAACATGGACAGCAGGTGTCTTATGGAAACACGTCCTAATGTTATCCAGCCGTACTCAGGGATGCAAACCCGGACCTCGGTGTGTGAGCCCAGTGCCCTAGTGATTGAGTTTATTGTGTTTGCATTGTTTAATGTAGTTTACTGTAGCATCATCTAGTTCAGTGTTGAACCTTCAGCTTATTGTCTCAGCTGAGGTGAAGTAGAGGGATATTATTATTATTATTATTATAATCAAATAGAAGCGCTAAACCACAGGGTTATACAGCGAAGTAGAGGGAAGATAAGCATAAACGCACAGGCAGTTATAAAGGTAAAAAATAAATATTTGACCAAAGATAACACTACCTGCTGTTATCTCTCAGGTCACCTCAACACTATTGTAAATATCTGTATCTGCCATTTCTTATCCATTTTTATCAGGAAGGAAAGCACTAAACTCACAAGGGTCATATAGCGCCTGGGGAATGGGAAACATTCAGGTTCGATCCAAGGAAGGAAGAATAAGTGCCATTCCCTGGATCAAGAGCCCCTCACCAGCATCAAGGCACTTCCCTGAGGAGATATATATTTACCAAAGTACGTAATCAGTAACTAGTAAATCAAATGTAGGACATTTTGGTGAAGTAATAAGAATCTGATAAAATAACTTTAGTCTGGACTAAGAAGAAGACTAATTTAATACTTTTTAATGTGTTAGTTTTCTTACCTTACAATTTTTCGATTAAATGCAGCATTTTACGGATAAATTAAAATGTAAAATAAAGACTATAAGAAAGGAAAGGTGTGTATGTCCGGTGTCATGTTGACTGACACAGTTTGTGCACTTCATTATACACTTACCATAAAACATCTCTCAGTATACAATATATTAATAAAAAAACTCTCTTAACTTTCACGAGATAATAGACACTCCATTAAATAAACATTAGCTAATAATCAAATAAATTATGATTTACCTATATAAATTACTAGTTAGTAAGGTTATTTAGGTTAATAGCTAGTTTAAGTTCATTTAGGTACAAAATTATACTTTTGCATGATTACAATTGTCTTACATATTAATATATGTGTACATTACCTAGGATAACAAAAAAAATAAAAAAAAAATTATTTTCATTTAATATATGTTTAATCTTAAGTTTGCGTTGACTGCACTGCATGACTAAGATTTTTTTTATTAATTATATAACACCATATAATGTTGTTATATAATATAATGAAAAATAAACTTTATTGACAAAAATTCAGAAAAATAAACTTTACTTAATATATAATATACTTAATATACAAAAAATAAAAGGCACAAAACCGTGACTGGAAAAATACAATATACAAAATAATTCAATAACAAATAATGCATAGAACCATCTTAATATTTCTGGTATAAGTCTAAAGAACTATATGTATGTACTAAACAAATGAACAGAAACTTAATAATAAATAACTGAACAATATCACGACCAAAATAAAGAAAACTGAAAACTGTGTTGGATCCATTATGAGACGTAAACAAACCCAGTGACAGAGATGAGGTGCACTCCGTCACCTTGGATCAAGAACACCATCACATGGACGGAGGAGTCAGCCCCCACCATAACTTGTACTGGAAGTCACACGCTTGAAATTTATAAATTATCTTCAAACTGGAATAAAGACTACAATCAGTCAGGCAAAGGTGGCTTTTTTTTTTTGGGGATTACCCTAGGTAATTTACATGTTATTATATATAATAATTGAATCATCTACATTTTTATAACTGCATTTAAGTAAATAAATTTATTTAATCGAAGACGGCGACGCTTCGGTTGGAGACAATTTTCAAGTCCATCAACGAGTAAACTTGATCTCCAAGCTTAATTAATGTATTCAATAAACTTTCCATACTATTTAGGTAAGTTTATTCAGGTACATGTACACATAAATACAGTTACAAATTATCATACATAGCAACATGTGGGATTCCTAGGATAACAAAAAAAGTGTCTATTGCAATTTTGCGCTGTTTCATTAAAGCAATGATTCGTTTTTTCAAGTCAAGACTTTTAAAAACGCTTCCTATAATATAAATGATGATATAGAGTTCAGTTGTAGCACGACGTCCTGGACTCGTCCACTCCAAGATAATGATAATTATCATTGTCACGTGAAAGCATAAACCTTAATTAAGGTTCATACAACACTTGGTAATAAAAGGCGAGGGTCTGGGTTCGATTCTCAAACAGGGTAGAAAGGTTGGGCGTGTTTTTTACACTGGTTGTCTTGTTCACCCATCAGTAAAATGGGTACCTGGGTTTATTCAATTGGTATGGGTCGCACCCCGGGACACTTACCTGACTTACCTGGAGAGAATTCCAGGGGTCAACGCCCCCGCGGCCCGGTCTGTGACCAAGCCTCATGTTGGACCAGAGCCTGATCAACCAGGCTGTTACTGCTGGCCCCACATAGTCCAACGTACAAAACCACAGCCCGGCTGGTCAGGTACCGACTTTAGGTGCCTGTCCAGTGCCTGTTTGAAGACAGCCAGGGGTTTTGGTAATGCCCCGATGGCGGGGAAGGCAGTTGAACAATCTTGGGCCCTGACACTTATTGTGTTGTCCCTCAACGTGCTAGTGGCCCCCCTGCTTTTTCATTGGGGGATGTTACATCGCCTGTCGAGTCTTTTTGCTTTCGTAGGAAGTGATTTTGTGTGCAAGTTTGGTACTAATCCCTCGAGAATTTTTCATGTGCATATAATAATGTATCTCCCGCCTGCGTTCTAGAGGGTACAGGTTTAAGAACTTCAAGTGTTCCCGGTAATTGAGGTGGTTTATCGCAGTTATGGTGCCGTGAAGGTTCTCTGCACATTTTCAAGGTCAGCAATTTCCCCCCGCCTTGAAAAGTGCTCGACTCCCAGGCAATGTTCCCCAAAACAATGCTACTCCACTCGAGGCAATGTTACCAAACAATGCACCGGGGCCCTCCAGGCAATGTTACCAAACAATGCCCTCGAATCCCAGTTCTACGTTTTTTTTAACTTATAAGTGCTTGGGTTATGGACACTCCCAGCTTCAGAACCTTGCATTTATCTACATTGAACTGCATCTGCCACTTTCTGACCACGAATTGTGCAGTTATTGTACAATACCCCAAACCTAGATGGGAACAAGCTATCTGTAAAGGCAACATGGGCTTGGCATCCCTGGTTTTGAAGGCCTTTCCATCCTGTCATTTTTCTAGCAGATGCAATTGCTACGGTGTTATGGTCTTGGGTGAATCCTTCCTGACACTCCCAGGTCTTTGAATTGTTTTTCATTGTGTGGTTTGAATTAGTTTTGTACTCGATGAGATTTTAATTTTCTTCACTTTTTCCGTATCTGAGTAATTGAAACTTCTCATTATTGAACTTCATATTGTTTTCGCAGCCCATTTAAAGATTTGGTTTATGTCTGCTTTGAGTCTTGCAGTGTCTTCAACGGTGGACATTCATCAGTTCGGGTGTCATCTGCAAGGAAGACACAGCACTGTGGCTTATATTCCTTCTATGTCCGATAAGGGGATGGGAACAGGATGGGAGCAAGTACTGTGCAAACCCTTTGACAAGTGTGACCATGGTGTAAAAGCACAAAAGTGTAATAATGGAATAACAGGAAAAGTTGGTAGATGGATCTATAATTTCCTAATAGAACACAAAGGTAGAAATCAAAAGAGTAAAGTCTGAGGTGGCTACAGTAAAAAAAACTCTGTTCCAAAGGCACAGTACTACCCCATCCTGTTCCTTATCCTCATTCTGACATAGAGAGGATGTAAGCCACAGCTCCGTTGAAGACACCGCAAGACTTAAGGGAGACATCAACCAAATTTTTTAAATGGGCCGCGAAAACAATATGAAGTTCAATGATAGAAATTTCAATTACTCTGACATGGAAAACGTGAGGAAATTAAAACTATTCGGATTATAAAACAAATTCCAACCACACAATAGAGCGAGAAACTAATGTAAAAGACCTGGGAGTAATCATGTCGGAGGATCTCACCTTGTTACTACTGTAACAAGACTGGTCACATACAAAAAAATATTGCTTTTATCAGCAAGATCAGAAAAAGGAGGAACAATCCCAGGGCCCCAACTGCAGAGACCATCCGGTGGCTTGCATTAGGTCTTCAAGGCAAGGTGAGGAGGGGAAACCCTTGGAATTAGACCCCAAGACCATAACGATGTATCATTCGCATCTGCTAGAAAAAATGACAGGATGGATAATGAAAACCTTCAAAACTAGGGATCCAAGCCATGAACCCTTCAGGCCCTTTGTTCTATCTAAACGGAATATTGCTGCACACTAACAGCACCTTTCAAGGCAGGTGAAAATGCTGACCTAGAAAAAGTACAGGCCTGTATATCACAGAGAACATATGTTCAGGAATACTAAATGCCCCAAATGATGCAGTTGAAGTATTAGCAATAAAGGTCGAGAATCAAAACCTGGTCATCGTGGTTGTATACAAGCCCCCGGATGCAACGTCCCAACAATTCCAGAAACAGCTTCTGAAAATTGACCACTGTCTGGAAAATCTTCCAGCTCCTGCCCCCAACATCTTGCTACTGGGGATTTCAACCTCAGGCACCTAAAATGGAGGAACATTGCAAACAATGTGGTAGCAGAGATAACACCAGAGGCAGCTCAGATGAAAATTCACACATGCATGAACTTTTAAATCTCTGCACCAAGTTCACCTTAAACCAGCAAATAGTAGAACCCACAAGATTAAGAATATGCTGGACCTCATCTTCACAACAATGATGATCTGATACGAAATGTCATCATATCAAAACAATATACTCAGATCACAACATAATAGAGGTCCAGACATGCATTGCGGGGAGCCCCAGATCAACAAAATGTGATCAGCCCAAGGGAAGCTTTCTCCAAATTCAACTTCAATAACAAAAACATAAGGTGGGACCAAGTAAACCAAGTCCTAAATTATATAAACTGGGAAGATTGCCTAAGCATCACGGATCCCAACCTATGTCTAGAACAAATTAACTCTGTGGTACTTGAGGTTTGCTCAAGGCAAATTCCCTTAAGGAAAAGGAGGAGAAGATGCAAACTAGAAAGAGAGAGGCGCTCCCTATACAGGCGAAGGCAAAAGAATAACGGAGCGGCTACAGGAGGCCAATATCTCTGAAATACGTAGGAGACACTAGTCAGAGAAATAGAAACATCGAATTAAAACTAAAGGAATCTTACAGGAATCAAGAGACACGGGAAGAACTAAAAGCCATAAATGAAATTGAAAGAAACCCTAAGTATTTCTTTTCCTATGCAAAATCAAAGTCGAGAACAAAAACCAGTATTGGGCCCCTATTTAAACGGGATGGGTCCTACACAGATGACAGCAAGTAAATGAGTGAGTTACTTAAATCCCAGTATGACTCAGTTTTTAGCGAGCCACTAACCAGACTGAAAATCGAAAACCTAAATGATTTTTTTTGAGAGTGCCACAGAACTTGACAGACGCATGCCTTTCTGACATCACCACGACGCCAAATGACTTCGAAAAGGCAATAAATGAAATGCCCTTGCACTCCGCTCCAGGCCCAGACTCATGGAACTCCGTGTTCATCAAGAACTGCAAGAAGCCCCTATCACATGCTTTTAACATCCTATGGAGAGGGAGCATGGACACTGGGATCGTTCCGCAGCTACTAAAAACAACAGACATAGCCCCGCTCCACAAAGGGGCAGTAAAGCAATAGCAAAGAACTACAGACCAATTGCGTTAACGTCCCATATCATAAAAATCTTTGAAAGGGTTCTAAGAAGCAAGATCGCCACCCATCTTGATACCCATCAATTGCACAACCCAGGACAGCATGGGTTTAGAGCGGCCGCTCCTGTCTGTCCCAACACTGGACCACAACGACATGGTCCTGGATGCTCTAGAAGATAAACAAATGCAGATGTTATATACACAGATTTTGCAAAAGCCTTTGGCAAGTGTGACCATGGTGTAATAGCACCAAAATGCGTGATAAAGGAATCACAGGAAAAGTTGGTAGATGGATCTATAATTTCCTAACATGTAGAACACAAAGAGTAGTAGTCAACAGAGTAAAGTCTGAGGCAGCTACTGTGAAAAGCTCCTGTTCCACAAGGCACAGTACTCGCTCCCATCCTATTCCTCATCCTCATATCAGACATTGACGGGGATATAAGCCACAGTGCTGTCTTCCTTTGCAGATGACACCCGAATCTGTATGAGTGTCCACCGTTGAAGACACTGCAAGACTCCAAGCAGACATAAACCAAATCTTTAAATGGGCTGCAGAAAACAGTATGAAGTTCAATGATGAGAAATTTCAATTACTAAGATACGAAAACGTGAAGAAATTAAAATCTCATCGGAGTACAAAACTAATTCCAACCACACAATAGAGCGAAAACCTAATGTCAAAGACCTGGGAGTGATCATGTCAGCGGATCTCACCTTCAAGGACCATAACAAAGTAGCAATTGCATCTGCTCGAAAAATGACAGGATGGATAATGAGAACATTCAAAACCAGGGATGCCAAGCCCATGTTGACACTTTACAGATCGCTTGTTCTATCTAGGCTGGAATATTGCTTGCACACTAACTGCACCTTTCAAGGCGGGTGAAATTGCTGACCTTGAAAATGTGCAGAAACCTTCACCCACGCATAGTGCGATAAACCACCTCAACTACTGGGAACGCTTGAAGTTCCTAAACCTGTACTCTCTAGAACGCAGGCGGGAGAGATACATTATTATATACACATGGAAAATTCTCGAGGGCTTAGTATTCCTTCCATCCTTCCGTGTATGTATATATGTGTGTGTATGTGTAATTTGTTCATGATTGTAACTATATATGATGTGATTATGATTCATTACCTATGTAACTTGTCATGATTGTAACCAGCTCTACCTGGAGCTCATTACCTTTGTAACTTGTCATGATTGTGACCAGCTCTAGTTCATTACCTTTGTAACTTGTCATGAGTGTGACAAGCTCTACCTGGAGCTCATTACCTTTGTAACTTGTCATGATTGTGACCAGCTCTAGTTCATTACCTTTGTAACTTGTCATGAGTGTGACCAGCTCTACCTGGAGCTCATTACCTTTGTAACTTGTCATAATTGTGAACAGATCTAGTTCATTACCGCTGTAACTTGTTCAGCTATCAAAACTTTGAGTCCAGTCAATGGACCAATTATGTACCTCTGTAATCTTTTGACTACCGCCCATAGCATGGGTATGGGGTGCATAATAAAGATATTAAACTAACTAACTAACCCTCCGGGGTTAAAAATCCGAACGAAATCTTATCTTATCTTATGCAACTGTATTTGTGTATACCTGAATAAACTTAGTTAACAAGGCTGGATACAGCCGAAGCTGTCAGTGGCCCTTACAAACCCAACAAGAAGAATTGGGAGTATTCTGTTCCCTTTTTTTTTTTTTTTTGAGGAAGCTTGTTTCTTCTCCATTACCTGCCCAGATTTTGGGGAAAAATCTTCACCAGACGTCTGGGGGCAGGGCTTATACGGCATACGCCGTCATAGCCCTTCAAAAAACAACAGCAACATAATGTGGTGGTACATGGTGATGGTAATGGTGGTGATGGTGAGGTGTAGATCACAACTCGTCGTCAACGTTAACACACAGGTCACCTCTTTTAATGTTATACATAAATTTCTTAAATTGTATAATTGCTACTTATTCTGAATTCTAGTAATCTTACGAATTTCCTAAGTCATCGATTGGTCAGGAAAAAGTAAGTTTTTATGTTATTTAGGTGAAGAGTTCTCCCATATATTATTTTAGTAAAATTATTGGCAGGAACTACTTAAACATAATGTAACCTAACGTGAAGTAATCCCAACTTATATTTTGGTGGATATCTTGTTGACTTCAATGATTTAATTTGATTTGTTTTGTTGTTATTACTATAAAATTTTATCCTTTCTATCAACATTGTACAGGTATTTTTAAATACGGCTTTAATTGTTTACATTTAATATTGCATTATGCTTTTACTCTTTAATATCGTATTATGTTCCGTTGCTAAGACTATGTTTCTCATTTTATCAGTCGTGTTAATTTTATCATTTAGAACTTTTCCACTGGTTTCACATATTGTATACTTGATCAGTATTTTGATATTTTAAAAATACATCAACTGTCTCCCACCTCGGTATGGTGGCCCCCAAAATACAAGGAAACACATTTACCATCATTTATTCAATAGCTGTCTTGCCAGACATATGCAGACATTGCAGTTTCAATGACCCTTTGAACTGCAACATCCTCACCCCTTTCAGAATGCAGACATTACTTCCCACAGTGCAGTTTTATTATTGCAAATATAAGTTTAAAACTATTTTATTACTCAAAGTTTAATTTTTGCAGTTTTTTCATGCAAGGCTAGTACAGTGGACCCTCGGTTTTCGTTCACCTCCAAACTCGAACAATTATGTAAATGTATTTTTGTAAGAGCTTTTGTAAGTGTATTTTTGGGGTTCTGAAATGACTAATCTAATTTACATTTGTCCTTATGGGAACAAATCCTCTTTAAGGGGGGCTCCTTGTCGTGGTAAAGAGGCTATCGGTCTGAGGAATTGGACCTCTTGGTCTTCTTCCTCAGACCGAACCTAATTACCCCCCAATCCCCCCTCCCTTTTCCCATCTTCCCCATCCTCCCTTTTCCCTTTCCTCCTCCTCATCCCTCCCTTATTTCCTTCCCAGTTTTACCCTGGGAGCTTCTCTCCTCAGGCATTCTAGTTCCTAAGTAGGGGGAAGGGTATCGTAGTCCATCCCATTCCGTTGAGGTCCTTGGCGGTGGTGTAGTTTGCCGTGGAATCTGGATCGCCTGGGGATGTCCCGATCCCTCTCCGGTCACCCGGGGGGTGGCTTTGGGTATCTTTCGGGCGACGGGTGTATCTCTGGAGGCCACCTTTCGGATTCCGGGGGTGGTGGCCGAAGGCGGTATGCTTTGTGGCGGATATCCGGCCGCCCTCTCTTTTGTCCGCCGAGATGGCTCGGTGGATGTGAGGTTGCTATCCCGGATTGCTGGTTTACTGGCGTGAAGGGTAGGGTATGGCACGGGTTCCATGCAGCATCTGCACTACTTGCGGTGTTGAGGTCCTCTTGGGCACGGAGGGGGATTTGCGCTCCCTTTCATTCCTCCTAGGACCTATTCCTCCACGTTCCCCCTTTTTTTATTCTTTTTTTTTATTTTTATTTTCTTTTCTTCTTTCTTTTTTTCTTAAAAATAAAAAGAAAGAAGTAACCTAACCATGGCTGACCCAATCCATGAACCCACTACCCCCGGGCCCCTTCCTGATACCGCACCCAGTACTGACCCTGCCTCGTTAACGGACAACTCTTTGGACACCTCTCATGCCACTGTACCTCTTGCTAGTGCCGGTTCGTCACCTGCTTCAGGTACCAGGGACCCGACTGGCCCTTTCGATACGTCTGACCTTCGCTCTTCTCTGACCTTGATTCCGGCTTCTCCTCGACGGTGCGGCAATTTCGAATCGCTCGCCGTCTCCCATCGGACCACCCCGGTCCCACACCCAAACGACCAAGACCCACACATGACGATTCGACGCTTCCTTCTCGTTCATCTCAGAAACGACCAGCTCGTCACTCACTTCCCTTAAACTCTCTATTTCAAACTACTCAATGGACAAAGTTTTTTACTCTGCGACCGACTTCTCCTAATACCTATCTTTCAGACCATAGTATTGGTAAAGCTCTGCTACGCCATGTTGGTAAAGACATCTCATTTCACGTTCTCAAGAGCGGCACTCGCATCATCACGGTCCAGAATGCTGGCCAAGCTCGCGATCTTTCTCTTCTTACAACCATAGATTCTGCTCCTGTTACTATTGACAAGCACCATTCCCTCAATTCTTGTTGTGGTTCTGTCATTTTGCCCCACACCATTGAGCTTGAGCTTGAGCTTGAGCTCCAAGAACTCCCTATCCTTAAAGTTGACACTTTTGTCCTCCCTGCCAATAAGCGAAGACGTTATCCTTGCAATATAGCTCGTTTAACATTTGACTGCCGTGAACTACCACCTTCGGTTTACATTGCAGGTCAACGTTTACAAGTCCGAAAGGTGACCCCTACACCGCAACAGTGTAGAAACTGCTGGCGTTTTGGTCATCCAGCGAAATATTGCAGGTCCATGGCCGAATGCCCAGTCTGTGGTGCTGACGACCATGCCAGTTTTTCTTGTACTCTCCCTCCCTCTTGCCTTAACTGTCATGAGGCACATCCATCATATTCTCGCCGTTGTCAGGTTTACCTGAATGAGCGGGAAATCCGTTGTCTCAAAGAGGCGGAAGGCTTCTCATACGCTATGGCCGTCTCTCATCTACGCCTTCAAGGGAGACTTCCCCGCATTTCCTATTTTCGAATTGCTAAACGTCGCCACACTTCTGGGGTCCCAACTTCCACAGCTTCCTCTGTGGTCGCCTCATCCTCAATCACCCCTGTCTCGAATCCTTTTGATATTCTTGGCTCCGAGGTCCCTACCTCGGCTTCCCATACTATCCACACTCCTTCCCCTATTCACTTGCACAATTCTGAGTCTACACGTCCTCGTCCTTCACCTAAACCTCAGCGCCCCCCCTCTTATAAGCCCGGCAAAAAATCCCTATTGCCAGGTTCTTCGCCTCCGACTAGTTCTGTAACGTGTGTGGAGGTTCATCCTCCTCCTCATACACTACCTTCATCCCCTGTCCCCTCCCAAGTCCCTACGACAGTTTCCTCTTCTATCTCCTCGTCCTCTACTTTAGTACAGTCTATAGACTCCCCGATAGTTTCTTCCATTTCTAATGTAGTCTCACATTCTGCATCTTTGACTTCCGAAACACTGGAAGCTATTGCAGAATATATTTCAGAGACTGGGCCGATGATGGACACTACTCCATCTGAGGTTCCTCATCTCTCTTCTTCGTCTCAACCCCCCCTTCCTTCACAACGTCCTCCTCCCTCTCTGATTACAGGTCTTCTGCTGCCTCCACACGTGGACTTTTCTAACCCTAGTCCATAGCTTCCTCTCACTTCCACTTCTATCTTTTTCTCCATAAATCATGGCTTATTTGCAGTGGAATATCCGAGGCCTCGGGTAACAGGGGTGAGCTTCAGGTGTTGCTCTCCAGTTTTCCCCTATTGGGGTCTGTTTGCAAGAACCCAAATTACAATCCACTGTTATCAGGCCCTTTTCAGGCTATAATTTGTTATATTCATCGGATCCTTTTTCTGATGGAACCTTTAACGAAAGTGCTCTTCTTATACGCACTGGTGTTCCATACCGTCAGCTCTATGTCCCTTCTTCCTTACATTACACCGCAGCCCGTATCCACTTGAATAAGTGGTATACACTCTGTTCTTTATTTTCTCCCTTCGCGGGCATTGTCTATCCCAGATATTGATTTTCTGGTTTCTTCCTTACCGCCACCCCTTCTATTACTTGGCAATTTTAACGCGCACCACTTTCTCTGGGGAGGGTCGCACTGTGACTCCCGTGGCATTCAGTTGGAGGCATTTCTTGCTTCTCTACCCCTCCATGTTTTAAATACGGGTACTCCTACCCATTTTGATCCCCGAACTCATTCTTTCTCCTGCATCGATCTTTCCATCTGCTCTTCATCAACTGTCCTTGACTTCACCTGGTCTGTCCTCCCGGACTTACATGACAGCGATCATTTCCCAATCATCCTAAAGTCCCCTCTGTTTTCTCCACCTCCTCATTGCCCACGCTGGCAATTTGACCGGGCGAAATAGGACCTTTACGCACATCTTACTGCCTTTCATGAGGTTCCTACCTCGTCCTCCATTGATGAGGTTTTACATCTCTTTTCGTCCTCCATCTTCACAGCGGCTTCACATTCTATTCCCCAAACCTCGGGCAAGCATCCTCAGAAGTGCGTGCCTTGGTGGTCTCCTACTTGTGCTCGGGCAGTGCGTTTGAAACGCACTGCATGGGCAGGTATCGGTATAACAGAACCCCAAGAGACTCCTTGATTTCAAGCAGAAGAGAGCATTGCTCGCCGTGTCATACGTGATGCTAAACGCACTTGCTGGCGAGATTACGTTTCTACTGTCACTTCGGCTTCCTCGATGAGTGCAGTCTGGAAGAAAGTGCGGAAATTGAGTGGTAAATTCTCTCCCGACCCGGCTCCTGTTCTTCAGGTTGCTGGTGTCGATATAGCACACCCTCTTGCCGTTGCCACTGAAATTGGTAATCATCTCGTCCGCATTTCTCAGGGGCTCCATCTATGCCCCTCATTCCTTTCTTCTAAGTCTGCCAGCGAGTTAAAGCCCTTAGATTTTTCTTCTCTTAGAGAAGAATCCTATAATGTGCCTTTTACCCTTCAAGAACTGAGGCAACACTCTACTTGCCGATCATCGGCAGCTGGGCCAGACGGCATACATATTCGTATGCTACAGCATTTACATCAGTCTGCTCTTACTGTCCTCTTACGACTCTTTAATCTTATATGGTCGCAAGGAGTTATTCCCCAGCTGTGGAAGTCTGCTATTGTTCTCCCTTTTCGAAAACCAGGTGCTACTGGACGTGATCCCTCTCACTACCGTCCCATCGCTCTTACCAGTGCAGTTTGCAAGGTGATGGAACGTCTAGTTAATAGACTTTTGATGTGGTATTTAGAGACTCACAGTAGTCTCTCCCCTAGTCAGTATGGCTTCCGTAAGGGCCGTTCTGCCATTGACCCCTTGCTGCGCTTTTGGGTACGTATATTCGTAATGCCTTTGCGAATAACCATTCGGTTATCGCTATCTTTTTCGACCTTGAGAAGGCTTATGATACAACTTGGAGATATAATATCTTGGCCCAGGCCCACTCCTTAGGCCTCCGAGGCAACCTACCATTCTTTCTTAAGGCTTTCTTAACTGACAGACATTTCCGGGTCCGGGTTAGTAATGAACTCTCCCGGAATTTGTCCAAGCTGAAGGTGTCCCCCAGGGATGTGTTCTGAGCACAACACTTTTTCTGCTTGCTATAAATAATCTGGCATCTGTTCTCCCATCCAATATTTGGTCATCGCTCTATGTGGATGACTTTGCTATAGCTTGTGTGCAGGTGCTGACTGTCACCTCATTGCAGTTTCCCTCCAGCATGCCATCAACCGGGTTTCTGATTGGGCCACCACTCACGGGTTTAAATTTTCTAGTGGCAAAACTCATCAAATTACGTTCACTAGACGTTCAGTGGTCTCTGATCATCCATTGTACCTATACGGCTCACGTATCCCAGAACGTGATACAGTCAGGTTTCTCGGCCTCTTGTTTGACCGCAGATTGTCCTGGAAACCTCACATTACCTCTCTGAAGGCGACTTGTCATAGCCGGCTAAACCTCCTTAAAACCTCGCACATCTTTCATGGGGAGCTGATCGTAGAACTCTCCTTCGTCTACATTCGGCCCTAATTCTATTGAAACTCGATTATGGTGACCAGATATATTCGGCAGCCTCTCCTGCCACTCTTTCCAGCCTTAATCCCATCCATCACCAGGGATTACGCTATGCCTTGGTGCTTTCGTTCTTCCCCGGTTGAGAGCCTCTATGTAGAAGCGAACATTCCATCCTTGTCCGATCGTCGCGATGCACATTGCATTCGCTATTATGTTCGCTCTCATGACCTCCCAATCCTTCCATGTATAGGATTGTCACAGATGTTAGTAGACGCTCGTTATTTGTCGTCGCCCCTGTTTACTTCGTCCCTTTTCTCTTCGTCTGCATTCACTCTTGTCTTCCCTTCAGCTTCCGCCTTTATATGTTCATGTGGCTTCACCCTTTCCTCTACCCCTTGGAAGTTCCAGCTGTCCGTGTCTGTTCTATTCCTTACCTTGCGCGAAAGCCCAACTGCCTACGGCGGCTTCCGCTCTTTCTTTCTAGACCATTTCCGTTTCATTCCCATGCCATCGCAGTATACACCGATGGTTCAAAGTCATCTGACGGCGTCGGATTCGCAGCAGTGTTTCCAGACAGCGTCGTACGAGGCATCTATTACCCTCGGCTAGCATATTTACGGCTGAATTGTATGCCATTCTTATTGCACTTATCCATATTGCATCTATGCCTGTATCACCATTCGTGGTCGTTTCAGACTCCCTTAGTGCTTTACAGGCTATCTGTAAAATTGATACACCTCACCCCTAGTTCTTCGTATCCACCTTTGTTACGCCGTATCTTTAGCAAGCATAAAGATATTGTCTTTTGTTGGGTCCCTGGTCATGTTGACGCACAGGGCAATGAACAGGCAGACACTGCTGCGCGGTCAGCAGTACATGACCTTCCAGTTTCATATGAGGTGTTCCTTTCACGGACTATTTTTGCGGTCATTGCTACCCACCTTCGCACCCGTTGGCAACAACGCTGGTCTGACCTGCTGAATAACAAACTTCATTCTATTAAACCGGTTATAGGTTTCTGGCCTTCTTCTTGTCACCAGTGTCGAGGTTGGGAGACTACACTCTCCCGTCTTCGCATCGGCCACACTCGTCTTACTCACGGGTATCTCGTGGAGAGACTCCCTGCCCCTCTCTGTGAGCATTGTCAGGTTCCAGTGTCTGTTCGACATATCCTGTTGGACTGCCCACTCTATCAACGAGCACGCAGAATTTACCTCCAACGACGTCTTCGCTCTGCGGCCCTTTCTTTACCTTCCCTTCTTGCAGATGGACCCTCCTTTAATCCTGACTCTCTCATTGACTTTTTGACAGAAACTGACTGACTACACAAACTCTGAAGATTATACCTCTAGCACCTCCCTCAGTCCCTGCTACCTCGATCTCTTGCTACCCTCCACCCCTGCACTATCCACCGTCATCTTGCACTCCATACCCTACTAATCGTCCATCTCCCTCTTACAACCCACTCTCCCTGCATCCTACAATAACCTGCAGTGCTGTATAACCCCTGTGGTTTAGCGCTTCTATTTGATTATAATAATAATAATATGGGAACAAATTCGTTCGGTAATGGCACTCAAACAGCACCTTTATATTTCATCTACCATTTCCTATTTTTCTAACTAATGCTTTTATTACCATTATATGCGAAGATTTTATTCAGATTATTATATAGTAATCCAGGATAATCTAGGAAAGGAAATATATCACTGTTCTACTTTTTTTGAGCTATCCTATGTTGACTTACACACATGGTGTTGTGGAAGACAATTACAGTGGACCCCCGAGTTACGAACATCCCGGAAATCGTACAATTATGTAAGTATAATATTGTAAGTGCTTTTGTAAGTGTATTTTTGGGGGTCTGAAATGGACTAACCTACTTGACATTATTTCTTAAGGGAGTAAATTCGTTCGGTAATGGCACTTGAGCAGGCTTCTGGAATGAATTTTGTTCGTTACTCGGGGGTCCACTGTATAAAAGTCTTAGTGTGTAATGAATCAGAACAAAAAGTTTAAGCATCTATGTCTGGCCTATTTCTATTGTGGTCTTTTGAGATCCTTCCCAGGATGAGACCTACAACAGTCAACTAATACCCAGGTACCTACTTCTGGGTGAACTGGCAAAAGGTGTAAGGAAATATACCAAATATTTCCACATGTGCTGGAATGGACATCGAGTTCATCAGATATGAGTCCTTTAAATACTGTATCAGTCACATTTTTAGTACCATTTAGGTTACCTTTAATGCTGTGGATAACCAGAGGCTTTCCATGGGTACTATTAAATGTTATCCAATCCTGTAAAACAATGTACTGTTTCTTACCTGGAGTATAGCTAGAGGGTGTTTCGGGGGTTAATGCCCCTGTGGCCCTGTCCATGACCAGGCCTCAGGGTGGATCAGAGCCTGATCAACAGGCTGTTAATGCTGGCTGCATGCAAACCGATGTACGAACCATGGCTCGGCGGCCAGGTACTGACTTTGGGTGCCTGTCCAGCTCTCTCTGAAGACAGCCAGGGTCTATTGGTAATCCCCCTTATGTATGCTGGGAAGCAGTTGAACAATCTTGGGCCCCTTGACACTTATTGTGTTGTCTCTTAGCGTACTCATGGTGCCCCCTGCTTTTCATTGGGGGGTTGTTGCACCACCTGCCAAGTCTTTTGCTTTCATATGGAGTGATTTCCGTATGCAGATTTGGGACTAGTCCCTCTAGGATTTTCCAAGTGTATATTATCATGCATCTTTCTTGCCTACGTTCCAAGAAGTACAGGTCAAGGGACTTCATCCGTTTCCAGTAATTTAGATGTTTTATTGTACTTATATGTGCAGTAAAAGTTCTCTGTATATTCTCCAGGTCTGCAATTTCGCCTACCTTAAAAGGGGCCATTGGTGTACAGCAGTACTCCAGCCTAGAGAGAACAAGCAATTTGAAGAGAATCATCACTGGCTTGGCATCCCTAGTTTTGAAGGTTCTCATTATCCATTTTCCTAGCAAATGTGGTAGAGACATTGTTGTGATCTTTGAAAGTGAGATTCTGTGACATTAATGTCCATTTGGAGATTTGCACTGTCTCAGTGGATGACCCTGTCATGCAAATTCTGTCAGCAAAGGAGGACATGGTGCTGTGGCTTACATCTCTGTCTATGTCAGATATGAGGATGAGGAAAGGATGGGAGCGAGTACTGTACCTTGTGAAACGGAGCTTTTCACTGTAGCTGCCTCTGACTTTACTCTGTTTACTATTACTCTGTGTTCTATTTGTTATGAAGTTATGGATCCATGTACCCACTTTTCCTGTGTGCTATTACACCATGATTGCACTTGTAAAAATAAAAGTGTTTGTTTATTAGGAATATATGTGGCTTGGGCAGCTTGTACCCTGTGCAATGCTTTGAAAAAAAAGGTCACATTGGCATCCATCACCATCATCCATTTCACGAGATATTATAACTGATTTGTGATAAATTTCTCCAGGCTCTTCATTAACCTTGTGGTTGCTTATCAGAGATTCCTGTGTTAACCAGATCCTAATCAAGCAGTTTGTTTCCTCTAGTTGATTCTGACAAACTGCTTTTAAAAAGCAGTTGTCAATTATTTATAGAAAATTACTGGACTCTAAATTTCTTGTCAAATTGCTCCAATAAATTTGGCTGAAGTTAAAATCTCCAATTAAAACTTAATTTTTTATTTCTAGATGCGTGAGCAATTTCATCCCTATCATTTACTGTGATCACTGATTAGCTTCTTGTCTTCTTCAAGAAACTGCAGCCAAACTGATTACATGTCTGTCTCTTCCACTTTTATATCATTTCTGATGCAATAGTTAAATTTTACCTGACATAGCAACTAATGGTATCTGCATAGAATCATTTTTCATTATTTTTTTATTAACACATCGGTCGTTTTCCACCAAGGCAGGGTGGCCAGAAAAAAAAAATTTCATCATCATTCACTCCATCACTATCTTGCCAGAGGCATTTCTTACACTACAGTTATAAAACTGCAACATTAACACCCCCCCTTCAGAGTGCAAGCACTGTACTTCCCATCTCCAGGACTCAAGTCCAACCTGCCAGTTTCCTGAATCCCTTCATAAATGTTACCTTGCTCCCTCCAACAGCATGTCAAGTCCTAAAAACCATTTGTCTCCATTTCCTCTATGTAACACGCCATGCATGCTTTCTAAAGTTCGCCTTTGCAAAACCTCTTTACCCCTTCCCCCTCCAACCTTTCCTAGGCTGACCCATCCCTGCCTTCTCTCCACTACAGATTTATACACTCTTGAAGTCATTCTATTTTGTTCCATCCTCTCTACATGTCTGAACTACCACAATAAAACCCCCCCTCAGCCCTCTGGATAATAGTTTTGGAACCCCGCACCTCCTCAGACATGACATCTCCATGACTGCCTCCAGCCTTTTCTTTGTTGCAACATTCACCACCCATGCTTCACACTCATATAAGAGCATTGGTATAACTGTACTCTCATCATTCCCCTTTTTGCTTCCATGGATAAAGTCTTTGTCTCCACAGACTCCTCAGTGCACCACCGCCTTTTCTCCTTGTAAAATTCTATGGTTCCCCATCTTTCATAGACCCATCTGCTGACACATACACCCCATATATCGGGCATTCACCTCCTCCATATGCTCCCCCTCCAATCTTTTATCCAATCTTTCGTTACCTATTTTTTTGTTATCCTCATCACCTTTATTCTTGGCAAAATGAATACATAATCAGTTCTCCTAACACCCTTTCACTATGTTACCTAGCAGTGAATGAGTTTCATGGTTGTGGATTCCATCCTGGGGATGAAGACCAAAGGACTCTACTGGAAATGGTAAATTGGTGATTGGGTATCATTGGGAATAACCTCTGGGTTAATAATACAAATAATGTGTTCTTTCTTCCTTTTACTCAAATCTTCATTGTTACCATACTAATGCAGCATGATGCAGACATTACTAAAGGTTTTACTTTGTAAATTACTGTAGTTGTAAGTACAGTGGACCCCAGTTTCGTAAAAACTTCCTCCTGAAGTCTGCTCAAGTGCCATTACCGAACAAATTTTAAATTTCCTTAAGGAAAAATTTCCTGGGTTTGGGGTCTATTTGGACCCCCAAAAATACACTTCCCAAGAACTTCAAAATTATCCATAATTGCACGATTTCCGGATTCGTTAACCGAGGGTCCACTGTACATGTAAATTAATATTTTTATTACATCATGCAGGCATTGTTTTTCCTTTTTTTTTAACATTAAAAAGAATTTTTGTGCAAAAAATCATTGTTTTAAAAAAATTTTTTTTATTTCTTTTACAGAATGGCAGGTGTTCAAGGAAACAATTTGCAAACGTATCTGATGATTCAGTCATTTTAGAGTTTCCTCAAATGATGGTACATATATCACACAGCTTATTGACTTCAAACAAGTAAGAGTACTTGACATACTACATAGTACATACCATATACTGTATCATCTTAATTTGAACCTGATTCATCCCATCTCCCAAGGCTTTATGTTTTTTGGGCTGAGTGCTTTCTTTATGTTTAAGCTGAAAGGGAAAAGGGGCTACTGCCCATTGCTTCCTGCATTTTAGTTAATTTTACAACACGATGACTTATGGAGGAAAAATTCTTATTCCACTTTTATGGATATGAAAGGAAAATAATAAGAACAAGAACTATTAAGAAAAACCAAAAAAACTCAGATGAGTGTGTATACATAAATGTGTATATGCATGTGTAGTGTGACCTAATTGGGAAAAGTAACAAGATATACCCTATTATTTTGAGTGTTTATGAGACAGAAAAAAGACATCAGCACTCCTACCATCATCAGAACAAATACAGGTTTCTGTTTTCACTCATTTGGCAGGACAGTAGATTTCCCTGGGTGGTTGCTGTCTACCAACCTAGAAAGTACATACTATCAAATATTATGCACAAAATTTGTAGTGTGGAAATTAAGGGGGTGTGGAGTTAAAAAAAGCATTATTCAAAGGGCTGAAGAGGGGTTATTGAAGTGGTTTGGTCATTTAGAGAGGATGGAGCAAAATAGAATGACTTGGAGGATGTATAAATCTGTAGGGAGGGGAGGAGGGAAGGGATCATCCTGCAGAAGGATGGAGAGAGGGGGTAAAAAGGTTTTGTGTGAAAGGCCTGGACATGCAGCATGTGTGAGTGTTTTTTGATAGGGGGTGAATGGAGATGAATGGTTTTTGGGACCTGATGAGCTGTTTGAGGTGAGCAGGGTTATATCTTGTGAAGAGATTCAGGGAAACCTGTTAGCCAGACTTGAATCCTGGAGGTGTAATACAATGCCTGCAATTTAAAGGAGGGTTTGAGATATCAGCTGTTTGGAGGACATGTAAACTCTCATATCTGGGCCCTTTTTGCAAAACAGCGATTATGTGTGAATGATGGTGGGATGCCTCGTGGGAGATGGCCGGCGTGTTAAAAAAAATAATAATTTATTGACTTCAGATAGTTACCAGTAAGTTACTTGACTTGTCAACATTTACAATAGAACAAAATTACTGTTTGAACAAAACACAATTTTCCCACGTATTTGAAATGAATGTTTGACAACTTTTCAGTTCTTGCTGGACTATTATCAAGTCATGAGTGAAAACGATTGATTACAAAAAAAAAGTAAAATATACCTTGAATTGCAATTGCAATTTAATTTTTGGTATTAATTTTCCCTTTCCAGTTTTGATCATTTATATACTGTATGACCTACTGTAGTTCTTTGTTTGGGCCCGCTAATCAAGTGCACTAATTGCTGTTATTGTTTTTTTTGGTATTAAGGCAGTGTTTTTCATTTTAACCCTACTCCTGTCTGGTATTATAAATATTTTGATTTCAGTTGTTGCAGTGCAATTGGTATAATCTAACATCCTGATATAATGAAGAATAATTCTCTAGTACACAGTATCATGTGCAAAACAGTTTACAGATAACTTGCACTTTGCAGAGAAAAATTTCGATGTTTTATCCCCTTCTATACCCCAGTGTTGTCTAGTTTCCTCTCCATAATGTGGGTTATTTGTAGACTGATAATAACCCGAGGTTTGTCTTTTTCGCTGCAGGAGTTGCAGATCTTTAAAGTGATTGTCTTAGGTGAAGAGGAACTGGGTCAGAGTCAGTATCAGGTTATGTGCTTCATTATGAGATTTTTCAAGAGCAACTTTCTCTTCTTGATGCCATGTCAAAGTTACGACAGGTAAAACTTTAAATTCTTGCATATACATATATGTTACGGCTAATTACATTGCTGGTTTCTGCTTTGTAAATAACAAACAACTTCAGATTATCATCAGATAGAGGCTTCACTATGTATGCCAATGTTTTTCATTATATTGTGTGTGTGGCATGCATGTATGTGTGGCATGTGCTTATATGTTACTGAAGGGGTCTAGTCTCAGCTCCTGGCCTTGCCTTTTTACTGGTTGCTATAGATTCACACTCTCCTGGCTTTGAGAGCCTTATCATTCCTGCCTCTACCACTTATTTTCCAGGTTGTTCCACTTCTTGACTAAGACTGAAGAAATATTTTCCCAACATCCCTATGACTCATTTGAGTTTTCAGCTTCCAGGTGTGCCCTTATGTTCCTGTTTCCTATCTCTCAAATAATCTGTCCTTATTCACCCTGTCAATTCCTCAAGGTATTTTGTAGTTTATCATATTACCCCTCGTCCTTTGTTCTCCATTTTTTATCAAGCTGAATTCCTTCACCTCTCCCCCTTAGGACATAACCCCCTTAGCTTTTGGGACTGGTCTTGTTGAAAACCCCTTTACACTTTCTCCAATTTCTTGATGTGCTTGACCAGGTGTGGGTTCCATACTGGTGCTGCATCCCAGTATATATATTTTCCCTCTCTCTCTTTCCTTTTCCTGTCTCCCCCCTCTCTCTACTTTCCCCTCTTTCTTCTCTCTCCCCCTCTTCTCTCTCTCCCCCCCTTTTCTTCTCCTCTCTCTTTTCTTTCTTTTTTTTTCTCTTCTCTTCTCTTTTTTCTTCTTTTTTTTCTCCTTTTCTTTCTCTCTTCTTTTTTTCTCTCTTTCTCTTTTTTTCTCCTTTTTCTCTCTTCTCTTTCCTCTCTCCTCCCCCCTTCCTCCCTGCCTTATTTCTGTTACCTTGTTATAAACTTCTATGGGGTTTGTTACAAAGGATGTACCATCTCTAAAGCTGCTTTTGTGTATGTCTGTGTGTCATTTATTTATTTATTACCTCTACTGTTCAGGTACGTAGTTTCTGAAAGTTTTCCGTTTGTATCCATGTGTTTTTTCATAATTCAAATATTTTAGCTTTGCATTATGTCTAAATGTGAGAATTTATATTTAAAAGAGAAGTTGGAATTAAGAGTTTTAAAACAATAGATTAATTCTTTTTTATATTTATTAAAATTTTATTGGATACATATCCTATTTAATTATAACTTGAATTTGTAATTCAGGACCACCTTGCTAAATATGCTGGTTTATATAGTGTATATAGTGTATATACTGGTACTTTCTTGCATTCTAAAGGTCTTCTGTCATATTTCAGAGTAATTTGTACTAGCTATCATACATCATGCCGTGTTCTTAGATATTCTATCAATGACAAATAAATGACTGATATCTCGCATATATAGTCACACTTCACATACATGATATATTTGGAACCAAGTGTTTTCTGGTCATCTAATGTTTTGTACTACTATTCTGTGTTACTATGGTAGGTAGTTTTTATTGGGCCTCACCACCTGCATCACTCTCAGTACTTCAAGCTTGGAATACATTTTCTGCAATTTCTGTACTTCATCTACCTTCTACAGAAAAACAAGGATCTACTCAATAGGCATTCCCTCAACAGAGAGGGCACAGTTTGCCAGATCCAATTGCATGATGGGTCTCTTTTTAGAATATGTAACCAGATAAGGTACAGTGGACTGAGTAACAAGCACCCCTGAAATCGAAATTATGTAAGTATAATATTGTAAGTGCTTTTGTAAGTGTATTTTTGGGGGGCTGAAATGGACTAACCTACTTGACATTATTTCTAAGGAAATAAATTTTGTTCGGTAATGGAACTTGAGCAGGCTTTGGAATGAATTTTTCTTTTTTTGGGGTCCCCCTTATCTAGGCTTTGAGGCCCCACTACTTGGATCTGTTGTAATGAGACTTTGTCGCCAATACAAAGAAAAGCTAAACCAGATTGGGAGATTTTCATCCAAGGTATGGTGCCAAGTTAAAATTGTGAAAATGGTGTACAGTGGACCCCGCAACTAAAAAACTTCATTCCAGAAGCCTGCTCAAGTGCCATTACCGAATGAATTTATTCCCTTAGGAATAATGTCACGTAGGTTGTCTATTTCAGGCCCCCAAAAATACATTCCACAAGCACTTACAATATTATACTTACATAATTGTACGATTTCCGGGGTGTTCGTTAGCGGGGGTCCACTGTATCTTGCTTATATTAGATTATTGGTTGATTATGCTGCGCCACTACTTGCTCTTGTGTCTGACTGGAAGCTTGGAAGGCTGGAAAACTGCAGAACGAAACAATGAGGATCATCCTAGGATGCCCTTTGTACTGCCAAAATTTTAAATATGAGGAAAGAACTTGATATTCCTAGCATCAGAGATCGTGTTACTGAAAGAAACATCCTCATTGGGGTCAATATGCTTAGGCTAGCCCATTCAAACCCCTGCACAGAAGCCCTAAACTTTCCTCAGCACTGGTGAACACCCTCCAGATGGATCGAAAAACCTCTAACCGACCTCCACATGAACCAGCTACATGATCTATTCAAGTAAGGCTACAGCGGCACTTCCCGCTCCATGGGATATTACCCCATTCCAAACTACCATTCCTCCATTTCCCCACGAAATTTTCTTAAATCACAATGCTTTGCCTTGGAGCCAAATAGGATGCCTTAACATTGATAACGTCCTCAGAACACTCTTTCGCACATTATTTACGTTGATGGTTCCATACACCAATCCACTGGTGCAGCTGGTAGTGCTGTTTTGTTCAAGTGATGACTCTCATAAAGGGGAAATTGGGCACGCATCAATAACTGGGCCTCTCCCTTCAAACAGAACTGTTTGCCATACTCATTGCATTCAAAGATCCATATATCAAGGTTGACATTTTAATTGTTGGGTTCTCTGTTCCATAAATGCTCTCAAGTCGTTAATATAAATTGGGCATGCTTGTTTGAACCAGACACAGGTATGGTAAGATTGTGGACAGTGGGTCCCGAGTGCACATGCTGTATTCCATCTCACTTGGTCTCCAATGCATGATAGAACTGATGAATTGGCTGTTATACCTTCAAAGAGGGAGTAGATTACAATCTTGGCTTGTCAGTTAGCAGTTTGAGAACAACAATACGAAAAGAACTTCAATTGAACTTTATTGAATTAAGACTCAGGGAGATTGACACCAGTCAGTCCATCTATCATCATTCTATCATGCAGGAGGAGCCACATGTCTATGGTGCATGGCAAAAAACAGACTCCCGGGTTTACTACTGCCCGGCTCCATCTGGGTTAAAAAATATCTTTGGGGGGGTTAAATCGCCACCACCAGATGTAGACCAAAGGGAAATGTAAACATTGCCAGATGGACTATTGTCACACCCTGCATCATTATTTTACTGGAGTGCGATTTCAGAGACATCTCACTCAGAAATGTTTAAGAAATGGAAAAAAATTTTACCAAAAGTGGTATTTCAGACCATTCGGGAAAAAAAACCCTGTCTTTGCTCACTGTAAATAAAGCATTCCAAAATGTGTGTTTTGTGTGTGTGTGTGTTCGTGCTTGTGTGGGTGTGTGACCAAATTAATATTTAAAATTATAACTCATTGCAGTTGTGCCGGGGGTGGGCCCGTGTCAGTGGCTCATTACTCTGTAATTTGTTCATGATTGTAACCATGTAGGGGGGTGTAGATGGTTAATTACCTTTGTAACTTGCCATTTTTTGGACCAGATCTACCTGGAGTTCATTACCTTTGTAACTTGTTTAGCTATCATAACTTTGGGGACCAGTCCCGGGGGCCCATTATGCACCTCTGTAATCTTTTGACTCCCCAAAAGTATGGGTATAGGGTATAATAAAGATATTAAACAACATAACATCTACCTTTTTCAGTCACCATTATTCAGAAGAGGTGTAGAATAATGTTTTGATCAGCCATCACTGCATGCTTACAACAAAATACAGTGGTACCTCGGGGTTTTTATTTTTTTTTGTTGGAATGCTGTTCAAGTCCCATTCCCCAAAGAATTTATCCCCATAAGGAATAATGTAAAATAGACTAGTCCTTTTACACCCCCAAAAATATACCTACAAAGGCATTTAAAAAAAAAAATTTTAAAAAAAAGGGCGTTTTTGGGGGCCCCATCGTAACTCGAGGTACCACTGTATATACTACAATGGTATGGTTTAAAATTGTTTTTTTTCTTCCCCAGAATGCTGTTCAAGTGCCATTACCAAACGAATTTCCCCCCCAAAGGAATAATGTAAAATAGACTAGTCCTTTTAGACCCCAAAAAAATACACTTACAAAAGCATTTAAAAAAATAAATTCCATAAAAAGGGGCGAGTTTGGGGACCATCGTTAACCGGGTACCATTTTTATAAGTAGTTGACATGCTGTTTGGCCAAATACAAAATTTGTAAATAAGTAGGGAGGATTTAAAAAAAATAAGTAAAGGAATTTTAAATATTGTTAAAGGATGTTTGTAATTTTACAGCTAAAAAAAAAAGAGTAAATTGTATTTGCATTATTGACAATAACTTGCCAGTATTTGGACATCAACAATAAAAATTAGAATAAATGTACAGTATATAACTGCAAACATTAGCCTAGTCTAACAAATTGCTGTACAGTACAGTATATCTAAAAAATTAAAAAAACAGTGGGCCCCGGGGTTTAACGGAAACCCCAAAAAGTGCAATTTTTTAAAAATAATTTTAAAAATTTTTGTGGAAAAGTATTTTGGGGGGGAAAAAAGACCCCAATTCGTGAAAAAATTTTTTGGGGGGAAAAATTGTTGGAAAAGGGATTGAGCAGACTTTTGGAGTGAAACAAACTGGGGTCCACTGTTCATACAGTGGGGCCCCCGGGGGGGTAAAACTTTTCTCCCCAAGTTTTTCAAGTGCCAAAACCCAATTTACTCCTTGGAAAAAATCACGTAGGTTAATTTTGTCCCAAAAACTTTTTTTCCCAAGCCACAATATTATCTACTTAATAAATGTACGATTTCCGGGGGTTCAAACGGGGTCCACTTTTTCCCATGCCCAACAACGGGGGAAAAAATATAGTGTAAAAAAATAATACTGAAATAATAATAGTAATTCCAGAAATAATGATATTAATTCTGTAAAAAAATTAATACAGCCTCTCCTCACCCCTTCAGTACTTGTTTTTGGACAACATGGGTTAATGGGACACCAGGGAGGGTTCCCCGGGGGGCCCAGTGAATTATCCCTTTTGGTGTCATCGGGGTTTCTGACACTTGTCACAACACCATAAAAAAAGACCAAGACCATTACAGAAAGTTATGGCCAAAAAAACACTCTTTTCAGTAAGTTAGTCAAGTCAATCAGTAAGTCATTCAGTCAAGTCAGCAAGTCATTCAGTCAAGCCCCCAAGTCATTCAGTCAAGTCGGGGAAATTATTCAGTCAAGTCAGCAAGTTATTCAGTCAAGTCAGCAAGTTATTCAGTAAAAATCAGCAAGTTATTCAGTCAAGTAAACCAAATTGCCCCCTCAAGTCAGCAAGTTATTCAGTCAAGTCAGCAAGTTATTCAGTAAAATCAGCAATTTTAAATCAAGTCGGGAATTTTTCAGTCAAGTCAGCAAGTTATTAAATCAAGTAAACAAGTTATTCAGTCAAGTCCCCCAAGTTATTCAGTCAAGCCAGCAAGTTATTCAGTCAAGCCAGCAATTTATTAAGTCAAGTCTTTGGGTTCATTCAGTCAAGCCATTGTGTCATTCAGTCAAGTCAGTCATTCAGCCGTTTGTGTCATTCAGTCAAGCCATTGGCCCAGTCAAGTCATTGTGTCATTCAGTCAAGTCATTGTGTCATTCAGTAAATCATTTTTCATTCAGTCAAGCCATTGTGTCATTCAGTCAAGAAAGTTACCCAGTCAAGTATTGTGTCATTCAGTCAAGCCCCAGTAAGCCCTTAAATCAGGCAGACAGACAGACATGATAAAAAGCCCAAATTAATAAAAACGAATACAGTGGTACCCCGATTTTTACGATGGTCCCCAAACTCACCCTTTATGTAAGTTTATTTTTTAAATGCTTTTGTAAGTGTAATTTTGGGGGTCTAAACGGACTAGTCTTTTTTTACATAATTTCTTATGGAGATAAATTGTTTGGTAATGGCACTTGAACAGCATTCTGGGAAAGAAAAAAAAATTGTAAGTCGGGGGCCACTTTTGGGTAGGTATTGGTGGGTGTGGGGGCTGGGGGCTAATAACAGAGAGACAGAGAGGGGGGAAGGTGGGGAGAGGGGGGGCTGGTGACACTTTTTAAGGGGTCAGTAAAATTTCCCTTTAATAGGCAAAACACCAATGGGGGCTTAGGCCCCCATCTCCGTCGTTAAAAGAGGAGAGGCTGTCTTTAAATTTTGCAGTACATGTATAGTAATATAAATATTAAAAGTAAGCATTGTATTATTGGCTATCATAAGGGTAGTCATAGTTCCTTAAACCAATACTGCTTGCTTTAGAATTATGATTGTCAAGTTCATTATTTTTCTCATTGGAAAAATTTGAAATCTTCCTGAGATTGACAAAAAATAATGAATTTTTCAAAATTTTTCTATGCTAAATATTTCTGCTACTGGACTTGCTGTTATGACCAGACAAGCATTGCTTTTGTTATTGACTGTGGTGGGGAAAGGGGGTTCATCATGCATTTTACCCAAAATACCTTTTTATGTTAATATTTCATTGTTTGTT
>WNWK01012591.1:0-20000 GCA_009830355.1 Cherax destructor
CATGTTGACGTATAGGCAATGAACAGGCAGACACTGCTGCGCGGTCAGCAGTATATGACCTTCCAGTTTCATATAGAGGTGTTCCTTTTATGAACTATTTTGCGGTCATTGCTACCCACCTTCGCACCCGTTGGCAACAACGCTGGTCTGACCTGCTAAATAACAAACTTCATTCTATTAAACCGAGTATAGGTTTCTGGACTTCTTCTTGTCACCAATGTCGAGGTTGGGAGACTACACTCTCCCGTCTTCGCATCGGCCACACTCGTCTTACACATGGGTATCTCATGGAGAGGCTCCCTGCCCCTCTCTGTGAGCATTGTCAGGTTCCAGTGTCTGTTCGACATATTCTGTTGGACTGTCCACTTTATCAACGAGCACGCAGAATTTACCTCCAACGGCGTCTTCACTCTGCGGCCCTTTCTTTACCTTCCCTTCTTGTTGATGGACCCTCCTTTAATCCTGACTCTCTCGTTGACTTTTTGACAGAAACTGACTTACCTCTAGCACCTCCCTTAGTCCCTTCTACCTCGATCTCTTGCTCCCCTCTATCCCTGCACTATCCACTGTCCTGCTGCACTCCATACCCTACTAATCATCCATCTCCCGCTTACAATCTATTGTCCCTGCATCCTGTCCTGCCCTGCCGTGCTGTATAACCCTTGTGGTTTAGCGCTTCTTTTGATTATAATAATAATAATAATCAAGGAATACCGAGACTCGACTCCTGCAGCCACAACTAGGTGAGTACACACACACATATCACCCTTTTTTCATCCCCCTCTCCCATCTGTTTAGCTTTCGCTTTATGTTACACTTTTCCTTACGCACACATCAACCAAATAACTGCTGCAGCATATGGGCGCCTTGCAAACCAAAGAATAGCATTCCGACACTTCAGTGAGGAATCATTGAAGAGTCTGTACACCGTGTACTCAGGCCCATATTGGTGTATGCAATACCCGTTTGGAACCTACACCTGGTCAAGCACATCAAGAAATTGGAGAAAGTGCAAAAGTTTGCAACGAGACTAGTCCCAAAGCTAAGGGGCATGTCCTATGAGGAGAGGTTAAGGAAAATCGACCTGACGACACTGGAGGACAGGAAGGATAGCGGAGACTTGATAACAACATATAAAACACTGAGAAGAATTGACAAGGTGGACAAAGACAGGATGTTCTTGTTGCGCCCCTTGAAAGAGACACAATGTATATAATGTATATTATCTTTCATAAAATTTTATATTGCTCATGTTTTCATTAATAGCTAAAATAAAAATATCTTGCTTTATACTATGTAGTCGAGAAATTGCTCTCTCTCCATAGCTGGTCATCGCTGGACAAGCACCGCTCTCTCCATCTGCTCCTCCAGGTGCTGGAAGCATCCCTCTCGTCTCTGTCTGTTCGTTATTTAAACTCTGTTTTTGGTAGAGTATGATTTCGTTGATGAGTCGAAACATACATCTTGTAACTCTGTGTAATTCTGTTCAAAGAGCATTGTTCAGACTTAGTGATTTTTGACGTGTTGCTGAGGTCCCAAGCTAAAGCTTCCGGCCTATTTTGTGTGGCATCTACGCACCGTCGTAGTCGTGGATTTGGTTATGCTGAACTTAGATTCAGTATTAAGGGAGTTTTATGACTTTCATGGAAGATCTGCTGAAGGTCCCCAGTTAGGGTCCTTATTTTCTCTCCTTGCTCCTGACTCCGTGCTGCTGCTTTGTACGTTATTATTGTTCGGCGAATCGTTCATCATATTGTTCAAGCAAGCTGTTTTGATTGCCTTGTTGGTCAAGAAGATAGATTATTTGAGGACGTTTAGTCAGTCACTGTAAGTCTAAGTCGAGTCAAGTCTTATTGAGACATAACAAACAACTTTGAGCACATAAACAGATTCTCACGCACACGCTTGTATAAGCAAGTATTATTTTTATAATTGATAACAAACCAGACGGTACTTGCGAGTTGTACTGTTACGAAATGTGCCCTCAGCACCATACTACTATATGTACCATTTATCTTTGCAATACTAGAGAAGTGTAGGAACTTATATCCTAAATTATATCAAATTCAGGATCAATACAAAGCTTCAAGAAGAGGTATGATAAGGTTCATGGAGCAGGGAGAGAGTGGACCTAGTAACGACTAGTGAAGAGGCGGGTCCAGGAACTATGAATCGACCCCTGCAACCACAATTAGGTGAGTACATACACGTACACGCACATGACCTTCATCATCAGTATTCGCTCACACACTGTCTCTCCGTCTGTGTATGTATGTATGTGTGTATGTATGTATGTCTCTGTCTGTCTCTGTCTGTCTCTGGAGGAAGATAGATGTGAAATAATATTAGCATCCCCAAAATAGATCTGACATATTATATTTTAAAGCCTAGACGGAGATTCCTTCCAGGAAACACAGCATCATCTTTGGTATTAAGACACTCCCCGAGATGAGGCCCAACTTCTTTCCATTAATCATCCCCTCGCACTCACGAGGTAGTCATTCATCATCCCCTCGCACTCACGAGGTAGTCATTCATCATCCCCTCGCACTCACGAGGTAGTCATTCATCAACCCTCGCACTTTACGAGGTAGTCATTCATCAACCCTCGCACTCACGAGGTAGTCATTCATCATCCTCGCACTCACGAGGTAGTCATTCATCAACCCTCGCACTCACGAGGTAGTCATTCATCATCCTCGCACTCACGAGGTAGTCATTCATCATCCCCTCGCACTCACGAGGTAGTCAGTCATCAACCCCTCGCACTCACGAGGTAGTCATTCATCAACCCCTCGCACTCAGGAGGTAGTCATTCATCATCCCTCGCACTCACGAGGTAGTCATTCATCATCCCCTCGCACTCACGAGGTAGTCATTCATCATCCCCTCGCACTCACGAGGTAGTCATTCATCAACCCCTCGCACTCACGAGGTAGTCATTCATCATCCCCTCGCACTCACGAGGTAGTCATTCATCAACCCCTCGCACTCACGAGGTAGTCATTCATCATCCCTCGCACTCACGAGGTAGTCATTCATCATCCCCTCGCACTCACGAGGTAGTCATTCATCATCCCTCGCACTCACGGGTAGTCATTCATCATCCCTCGCACTCACGAGGTAGTCATTCATCACCCCGGTCACTCACGAGGTAGTCATTCATCACCCCTCGCACTCACGAGGTAGTCATTCATCATCCCTCGCACTCACGAGGTAGTCATTCATCATCCTCGCACTCACGAGGTAGTCATTCATCATCCCTCGCACTCACGAGGTAGTCATTCATCATCCCTCGCACTCACGAGGTAGTCATTCATCATCCTCGCACTCACGAGGTAGTCATTCTATCATCCTCCACTCACGAGGTAGTCATTCATCACCCTCGCACTCACGAGGTAGTCATTCATCACCTCGCACTCACGAGGTAGTCATTCATCATCCTCGCACTCACGAGGTAGTCATTCATCATCCTCGCACTTCACGAGGTAGTCATTCATCACCCTCGCACTCACGAGGAGTCATTCATCATCCTCGCACTCACGAGGTAGTCATTCATCATCCCTCGCACTCACGAGGTAGCATTCATCACTCCTCGCACTCACGAGGTAGTCATTCATCACCCTCGCACTCACGAGGTAGTCATCATCACCCTTTTCACTCACGAGGTAGTCATTCATCATCCCTCGCACTCACGAGGTAGTCATTCATCATCCCTCGCACTCACGAGGTAGTCATTCATCCCTCGCACTCACGAGGTAGTCATTCATCATCCCTCGCACTCACGAGGTAGTCATTCATCATCCCTCGCACTCACGAGGTAGTCATTCATCATCCCTCGCACTCACGAGGTAGTCATCATCCCCCGCACTCACGAGGTAGTCATTCATCATCCTCGCACTCACGAGGGTCATTCATCATCCTCGACTCACGAGGTAGTATTCATCATCCTCGACTCACGAGGTAGTCATTCATCATCCCCCGCACTACGAGGTAGTCATCATCATCCCTCGCACTACGAGGTAGTCATTCATCATCCTCACTCAGAGGTAGTCATTCATCATCCTCGCACTCACGAGGTAGTCATTCATCATCCCCCCACTACGAGGTAGTCATTCATCATCCTCGCACTCACGAGGTAGTCATTCATCACCTCGCACTCACGAGGTAGCTTCATCATCCCCACTCGAGGTAGTCTTCATCATCCCTCGCACTCACGAGGTAGTCATTCATCATCCTCGCACTCACGAGGTAGTCATTCATCACCCTCGCACTCACGAGGTAGTCATTCATCATCCCCCGCACTCACGAGGTAGTCATTCATCATCCCCTCGCACTCACGAGGTAGTCATTCATCATCCCCGCACTCACGAGGTAGTCATTCATCATCCTCGCACTCACGAGGTAGTCATTCATCATCCTCGCACTCACGAGGTAGTCATTCATCATCCCTCGCACTCACGAGGTAGTCATTCATCATCCTCGCACTCACGAGGTAGTCATTCATCATCCCTCGCACTCACGAGGTAGTCATTCATCATCCTCGCACTCACGGGTAGTCATTCATCATCCCTCGCACTCACGAGGTAGTCATTCATCATCCTCGCACTCACGAGGTAGTCATTCATCATCCCTCGCACTCACGAGGTAGTCATTCATCATCCCCTCGCACTCACGAGGTAGTCATTCATCATCCCTCGCACTCACGGTAGTCATTCATTCCATCCTCCACTCACGAGGTAGTCATTCATCATCCCTCGCACTCACGAGGTAGTCATTCATCATCCCTCGCACTCACGAGGTAGGTCATTCATCATCCCCCGCACTCACGAGGTAGTCATCATCATCCCGCACTCCAGTAGTTATCACCTCGCACTCACGGGTAGTCATTCATCATCCTCGCACTCACGAGGTAGTCATTCATCATCCTCGCACTCACGAGGTAGTCATTCATCAACCCTCGCACTCACGAGGAGTATCATTCATCCCTCGCACTCACGAGGTAGTCATTCATCATCCTCGCACTCACGAGGTAGGTCTTCATCATCCCCTCGCACTCACGAGGTAGTCATTCATCATCCTCGCACTCACGAGGTAGTCATTCATCATCCCCCGCACTCAGAGGTAGTCATTCATCATCCCCTCGCACTCACGAGGTAGTCATTCATCATCCCCTCGCACTCACGAGGTAGTCATTCATCATCCCCTCGCACTCACGAGGTAGTCATTCATCATCCCCTCGCACTCACGAGGTAGTCATTCATCATCCCCTCGCACTCACGAGGTAGTCATTCATCAACCCCTCGCACTCACGAGGTAGTCATTCATCATCCCCTCGCACTCACGAGGTAGTCATTCATCATCCCCTCGCACTCACGAGGTAGTCATTCATCATCCCTCGCACTCACGAGGTAGTCATTCATCATCCCCTCGCACTCACGAGGTAGTCATTCATCATCCCCTCGCACTCACGAGGTAGTCATTCATCATCCCCTCGCACTCACGAGGTAGTCATTCATCATCCCCTCGCACTCACGAGGTAGTCATTCATCATCCCCTCGCACTCACGAGGTAGTCATTCATCATCCCCTCGCACTCACGAGGTAGTCATTCATCAACCCCTCGCACTCACGAGGTAGTCATTCATCAACCCCTCGCACTCACGAGGTAGTCATTCATCATCCCCTCGCACTCACGAGGTAGTCATTCATCATCCCCTCGCACTCACGAGGTAGTCATTCATCATCCCTCGCACTCACGAGGTAGTCATTCATCATCCCCTCGCACTCACGAGGTAGTCATTCATCATCCCCTCGCACTCACGAGGTAGTCATTCATCATCCCCTCGCACTCACGAGGTAGTCATTCATCATCCCCTCGCACTCACGAGGTGGTATATGAGTTGCAAGTCGCTTCTTCTCAACCGAAGAACTTTGTTACAGTCCTGGAGACGTGTTGACTATGTTCACCAAGCAGCTTGTTGCTACCCTGGTCTCTATGATACATACACAAGACAAGAGCTGATCATGGTTCGTCTGTCACATTCCATCACAGAAGATGGGGTTAAAGTTTTGAAATCTATCAGCCTGAGCTGAAAGACTTCAGTAAGGAATGAGGATATCGTCAAATTAATATACACATGAGTTTTTGTCGATTGTTGTGGGTTGCATCCTGGGAAGTGGTTGTGTACCTTAGATAAGCTTGGTTTAGAAATGATCTAAAGTGAGAGCCACTGTAAGCACAGTGAACACGACCAGCGCCTCAGACTTCCGAGTGACTGGCTGTTTTGAACCAGTAATTAACATAGCAGTGGGGCCCCAGAACTGCAACACAATAGCCATTTACTGGTCGCGAGAACATGCCATAATGGGCGTATGCCACACGTCAAAAAAAAATATAACATACTCGATGCACTTTATATTATTTGACACACATTTGCAGGTTTCTAGTCAATAGCAACGGGATAGAGAGTAGTGAAAGCTCAATCCTTCATCAGAAGAGAAACTGGTAATTAAAATTTTAATATGGAATACAGCAGTAAAAATACAGCAGCAATACTTAAGAGGGAATGGGATATAGAACACAGGTACAGATATCTTCTGTCCCTGTTCACATAATAGTAAATAGGTATCTGGGAGTTAGCGATTGGTGTGGGTCGCATCCCGGAGACAAAATTAACCTAATTTACCCGAAATGCTCTGAATATCAAGGAACTTTCTATATAGTATGTCACTGATGACAATTATGTTCTGTAAAAGTTGTATCATGTACTTATATTAAGATTGTTATTATTATTATGATTATAAATAGGAATTCACAGAGAATATGGGGAGTAACGCCATCTACACAACAGGGAATGAAGTGGATAAATAAAAGAACAATAGCAATAGGAGACCTTTTATTACTACAACGTTTCTCTTTTCTCAAGTGTAGGAAACAGGCAAAACATCTATAAATATAGTACTGATAAGTAGCCACACCAGGTGGCGGGCGAGGGTGAGGTCAGGAGTAAGTGAGGTGTCCGGCCAAGGAAGTCAAGTGACGTTCTTTGAGGTCTGAGTCGAGAAGTCAGAGCATGGTAATCTACGCCTCCCGTGTTCCGAAAAAAAATTGAGATTGTTTTTACTAAAAGATACATTTCTGTGTTTTGTGTGATGGTATTCGTGATACCAATGGTTGTAAATTCTAGACATGGAGGTCTCTTTTTTTTCCTTCATTCACTTGGTACAGTAGATGCGCTAGTTTCCAGTTGATGAGGTATGTGTGTGTGTTGCAGTGTACATCATCCATACCTATACGGTAATTTTATTTAGTGTCCTATAATCGGGTGTCCAAATGTCTGCCTGTTTCTCCTATATCAACGCGATCGTATCCTTAACAGAGGATGCTGTAAACCCATCACCCAATCGCTGTGACTGTTCATGAGAGACAGGGTTTCACGGTATATTCATTAATAATTTTCGTGGTAAGGGTCGCAACGCCAGTGTCAGCTGTTCGGAGTGGGGGTGATGTAGAAGCCGTTGTCTGCCAAATGCACAGAAACTCTCGGTGATCAGTGTTCCTGTTCTCTCCGGGGTTGGTTAAAATGCTAGGGCCTTTAATTTTCCGGATGATGATGATGACGTGTTTTGGGAAATTTAAAATAAAAAAAAAGTTTCTAAATGTATGTCTGTCTGTCAATAAGGTATTCACTGTTATAGATATTGATGGTCCTCCACAATAAACCTTGTAGTTCAAGGTCATAGTGAGAGCACCAGTGCATCAAGTCGTCTTCACTTGTAGGGGTTGAAGTCTTGAAGAAAAGATGCAGAAGGGTGAAATGCAGGGAATCATTTGTTTGTACAACGTTTCACTCACAGAGGAAAGGGAGATAAGGTTTATCAAGTAAATGTACTTGATAGAACCCCTAACCCCATGGGCGAAAAGTTTTACCAATAAAGGCTTCCCTAACTGTCTTATTACTCCAAGAAAAACGTAGACTAAGCTTTTAGAGTAGCAAAATTTCATCTTTTGAAGAGCTTTATCAAATCTTGATAAGGTTTTACAGAGAAAGAAACGTTGACACAAAAGCTTGCTATATTATATATATATATATATATATATATATATATATATATATATATATATATATATATATATATATATATATATATATATATATATATATCTTTCTTTTTTCAACACGTCGGCCGTTTCCCACCGAGGCAGGGTGACCCAAAAGGAAAACGAAAGTTTCTCCTTTTACATTTAGTAATATATACAGGAGAAGGGGTTACTAGCCCCTTGCTCCCGGCATTTTAGTCGCCTCTTACGACACGCATGGCTTACGGAAGAAGAATTCTGTTCCACTTCCCCATAGAGATAAGAGGAAATAAGAACAAGAACTAGTAAGAAAAGATAAGAAAACCCAGAGGGGTGTGTATATATATGTTTGTACATGAATGTGTAGTGTGACTTAAGTGTAAGTAGAAGTAGCAAGACGTACCTGAAATCTTTCATGTTTATGAGACAGAAAAAAGACACCAGCAATCCTACCATCATGTAAAACAATTACAGGCTTTCGTTTTACACTCACTTGGCAGGACGGTAGTATCTCCCTGGGTGGTTGCTGTCTACCAACCTACTACCTACGATATATATAGTGTATATATATAGTGTGTGTGTGTGTGTGTTGTGCGTGTGTGTGTGTGTGCTTCTAAACTCTTGAATTCTAACCCATCAACTTAGAAGTTCATGTAATGACACTTCCCCTAGTACTTCTCGTACTGGTGAGTAATCTCTCCCTCACCACACTGTGTGTGTGTGTGTGTGTGTGAGTGTGTGTGTGTGTGTGTGTGTGAGAGTGTGTGTGTGTGTGTGTGTGTGTGTGAGTGTGAGTGTGTGTGTGTGTGTGTGTGTGTGTGTGTGTGTGTGTGTGTGTGTGTGTGTGTGTGTGTGTGTGTGTGAGTGTGTGTGTGTGTGTGTGTGTGTGTGTGTGAGTGTGTGTGTGTGTGTATGTCTTTTCTTCAGAACTGTCGGAAGAACGACTTTGCATCACGGGAACGAGGGGAACGAGGGAAACGACGGGAACAAGGGGAAGGAAACAATAAGCAAACTGGACACGACAAGAGCCCTGAAGCTCCATTTATCAAGGGATCATATGATTAAGACCCCTTGTCAGAAAACATCTATCCTCTTGCGTAGCGAACTGACCACCACCACAATCATCAAAAGCTATGGAACGTGGCAATGTGTCTTCACAGCCCCTGAAAATAGAAGCACAGGCACTGCTGTTAACCACTGACAAAAATCTGCTTGCTGCTTGAGGTGGAGCATTTAAAGGATAACAGGAAAACAATGAATGTCGTTCTAATATTCAAACAAAGAAGCAGATAGGCAACACTGAACTATTGAAAGAACACGTGTGGGAGATGACTGTGAAGGAAATAGTGATGGGGTACAGGGATAGGCACACCATCATAAACTACAGACTACTTGGGTTTATGTGAGATAAATGTTGTCTGGAAAAAACGAGAGGGTTGAGCAGACTGCATATTTTCGAACTGTAAGAAGGAATTTATGCGGTTCCTCACAAGAGATTAAGCCATAAACAGAATAATAGGCAGAGATAAAAGAATGGAACTTTGAGTGCATCAGTGAATACCTGAGAAAGAGAGAGAGAACACTAACACTACATATATATATATATATATATATATATATATATATATATATATATATATATATATATATATATATATATAATTCATATTGATTCATTATTTATTTCCCGATTTATTTTATTTGTTTCTTGAATTCTTTTCCACCTGTCGTCTTACTGTTAATTCCAGCGTATCTCTTAGCGTTTGTATCTTATAGTTTTAGAGGTGCTTTTAACCTCCTATGTGTTTAGCGCTTCCTCAATAACATAATAACAGTTTCGTAGAAATTCATCCTTGCAAGCTTGGTTAGTGGTGGTTTGCAGTGCATGTGATCCTCCGTGTGATGGTTTGCAGTGCATGTGATCCTCCGTGTGATGGTTTGCAGTGCATGTGATCCTCCGTGTGATGGTTTGCAGTGCATGTGATCCTCCATGTGATGGTTTGCAGTGCATGTGATCCTCCATGTGATGGTTTGCAGTGCATGTGATCCTCCGTGTGATGGTTTGCAGTGCATGTGATCCTCCGTGTGATGGTTTGCAGTAAGTGTGATGCTCCGTGTGATGCTCCGTGTGATGCTCCGTGTGATGCTCCGTGTGATGCTTCGTGTGATTCTCCGTGTGATGCTCCGTGTGATGCTCCGTGTGATGCTCCGTGTGATGCTCCGTGTGATGCTCCGTGTGATGCTCCGTGTGATGCTCCGTGTGATCCTCCATGTGATGGTTTGCAGTGCATGTGATCCTCCATGTGATGGTTTGCAGTGCATGTGATCCTCCATGTGAGGGTTTTCAGTGCATGTGATCCTCCGTGTGATGGTTTGCAGTGCATGTGATCCTCCGTGTGATGGTTTGCAGTGCATGTGATCCTCCATGTAAGGGTTTTCAGTGCATGTGATCCTCCGTGTGATGGTTTGCAGTGCATGTGATCCTCCGTGTGATGGTTTGCAGTGCATGTGATCCTCCATGTAAGGGTTTTCAGTGCATGTGATCCTCCGTGTGATGGTTTGCAGTGCATGTGATCCTCCATGTGATGGTTTGCAGTACGTGTGATCCTCCGTGTGATCCTCCGTGTGATGGTTTGCAGTGCATGTGATCCTCCATGTGATGCTCCGTGTGATGCTCCGTGTGATGCTCCGTGTGATGCTCCGTGTGATGATCCGTGTGATCCTCCATGTGATGCTCCGTGTGATGCTCCGTGTGATGCTCCGTGTGATGCTCCGTGTGATGCTCCGTGTGATCCTCCATATGATGCTCCGTGTGATGCTCCGTGTGATACTCCGTGTGATGCTCCGTGTGATGCTCCGTGTGATGCTCCGTGTGATGCTCCGTGTGATGCTCCGTGTGATGCTCCGTGTGATGCTCCGTGTGATGCTCCGTGTGATGCTCCGTGTGATGCTCCGTGTGATGCTCCGTGTGATGCTTCGTGTGATTCTCCGCGTGATGCTCCGTGTGATGCTCCGTGTGATGCTCCGTGTGATGCTCCGTGTGATGCTCCGTGTGATTCTCCGTGTGATGCTCCGTGTGATGCTCCGTGTGATGCTCCGTGTGATGCTCTGTGTGATGCTCCGTGTGATTCTCCGTGTGATGCTCCGTGTGATGCTCCGTGTGATGCTCCGTGTGATGCTCCGTGTGATGCTCCGTATGATGCTCCGTGTGATGCTCCGTGTGATGCTCCATGTGATGCTCCGTGTGATGCTCCGTGTGATCCTCCATGTGATGGTTTGCAGTGCATGTGATCCTCCATGTGATGGTTTGCAGTGCATGTGATCCTCCATGTGAGGGTTTTCAGTGCATGTGATCCTCCGTGTGATGGTTTGCAGTGCATGTGATCCTCCGTGTGATGGTTTGCAGTGCATGTGATCCTCCATGTGAGGGTTTTCAGTGCATGTGATCCTCCATGTGATGGTTTGCAGTACGTGTGATCCTCCGTGTGATGGTTTGCAGTGTATGTGATCCATGTGATGCTCCGTGTGATGCTCCGTGTGATGCTCCGTGTGATGCTCCGTGTGATCCTCCATGTGATGCTCCGTGTGATGCTCCGTGTGATGCTCCGTGTGATGCTCCGTGTGATGCTCCGTGTGATGCTCCGTGTGATGCTCCGTGTGATCCTCCATGTGATGCTCCGTGTGATGCTCCTTGTGATACCCCGTGTGATGCTCGGTGTGATGCTCCGTGTGATGCTCCGTGTGATGCTCCGTGTGATGCTCCGTGTGATCCTCCATGTGGTGCTCCGTGTGATGATTTGCAGTGCATGTGACCCTCCATGTGATGGTTTGCAGTGCATGTGATCCTCCATGTGATGGTTTGCAGTGCATGTGATCCTCCGTGTGATGGTTTGCAGTGCATGTGATCCTCCGTGTGATGGTTTGCAGTACGTGTGATGCTCCGTGTGATGGTTTGCAGTACGTGTGATGCTCCGTGTGATGGTTTGCAGTACGTGTGATGCTCCGTGTGATGGTTTGCAGTACGTGTGATGCTCCGTGTGATGGTTTGCAGTACGTGTGATGCTCCGTGTGATGGTTTGCAGTACGTGTGATGCTCCGTGTGATGCTCCGTGTGATGCTCCGTGTGATGCTCCGTGTGATGCTCCGTGTGATGCTCCGTGTGATCCCGTGGATCCTCCATGTGATGCTCCGTGTGATGCTCCGTGTGATGGTTTGCAGTGCATGTGATCCTCCATGTGATGGTTTGCAGTGCATGTGATCCTCCGTGTGATGGTTTGCAGTACGTGTGATGCTCCGTGTGATGGTTTGCAGTACGTGTGATGCTCCGTGTGATGGTTTGCAGTACGTGTGATGCTCCGTGTGATGGTTTGCAGTACGTGTGATGCTCCGTGTGATGCTCCGTGTGATGCTCCGTGTGATTCTCCGTGTGATGCTCCGTGTGATGCTCCTTGTGATGCTCCGTGTGATGCTCCGTGTGATGATCCGTGTGATGTTCCGTGTGATGCTCCGTGTGATGTTCCGTGTGATGTTCCGTGTGATGCTCCGTGTGATGCTCCGTGTGATGCTCCGTGTGATGCTCCGTGTGATGCTCCGTGTGATGCTCCGTGTGAAAGACCAGTAGATAAATGCTGAGTCATGATGACTCAGCACAAACGCAAAACTCTGCCCCGCACTTCATAGTAATGGACAGGATATTACTCAAATTGCTCTCTCTATTATGATACTCTATACGGAGGATTAGTCACTCGCTTCTCCATTCCCCTTCCCTTCTTTCTCCTCTCTTTTCACCCCTGTTCTTCCCTTCAGCTCCCTTTCCCTCCTATCCAACTTTCTCTCTTTACTTCTTCTTTTTCCTTCCCTCCCCCATTTCTCCTCTCATCAACTGCTTCAACTCTGTTCTTTCCACCAGAACTCTTTCCCCCACTCTGTTCATTCTCTCCTTCCCCTCCTGCCTTTCTACCTCCTTCTCATGCCTCTCTGCCTCCTCCCTCGCCTCTCCCTCTCGCATGACTGTTGCAGACTTCAGCCATTCTGGTGAGTTATTTTCTTTCAGGCACGCCGAGGCTGCTACAACGTCTCCAGGTTCTTGCTAGTGTTATTTCTGCTTCTGTTTTAATATGAATTGTGTGGGTGTAGGAGGCAGGGATGTGGCTTGGGTTGGTGTGGATTATGGTGGTACCTGGGTTGGTGTAAGTGTGAGAAGGATGGTCCTTTCTAGACTGTTGTGGGTGTGAGTGGGTTCGTGCAACCTGGGTTGGTGTGGTTATGGGGAGGATTGTTCCTTCTTTGATGGTGAGGGTTTGAGTAAGATGGTTCTCCCTGGGTTGGTGTGGGCTTGAGTGGGTTTGTGCTAGCTGGGATGGTGTTGGTGTGGGAATTATGGTTCCTTCTGAGTTGGTTCACTGGGGCGGGTCTTAGGTTGTTGTTAAGGAGAAGAGCTGCGTTCACTGCACGTAGATGATCTAATGGATACGATCGAATCTCACCCACTTATCCCTGTTTTCTGGCAATGTGAAATTAATTCGAAGGATAAAAACGTGGAAGGACAGACAGACACTCCAGGAAAACTTGGGCAGCCAAAAAACTGCTCTCAGACAAATAACTTCTGGAGTTTAGCCCGAAGAAACGCAAGTTAATGAGGATCAAAGGAGAGAAGGAAAACCACAGAATAAATGAAGCCTCGGGTGAGGGATGAAGGACGCAGAAGAGAACTGCTCATATCAGAGGGAAAAAAAACCCTAGTCATCATGACAACATACATATCATCAGGGACATATAAACAGGGACATATAAACAGGGACATATCACCAGTATAAGGAAGTTTAGCAAATTTCACAATAATCTTCAGAAACCTTAATGAAGAAACATTTAAGACACTATGTACAGTAATATTTTGGTTGGGTCTGTCATGGAGTACGCGGGCCCAGCATGGAGCCCCACCTAATAAAGGATGCGACATGATTTTGACGTACCTTGAAAGTAATTAGCTGCTGGTCTTCGTTATCTATAACTGTCGTTTAGCTGCTTGTCATCTCTACGTCTGGTTAGCGTTTAGTAGACGATGTCGACTTACTCTAGCTGCTAGAGTCATCACCATCTATGGGCATTTCAAGTAACATGTTTACTTGTGTCTCGCACGTCAAGGCGAAGTTGGTATTATGGTTGACTGTGGACTTGGCCACAGAGTCTCCCAACAGGTTTTCGCACTCACGACCATGAAAGCGAATGTGGAAACTGTTGTTTCCCCCATGATTGTTTAGTCAGTAAATAAGGCTCGCAGTAGGTGCCATGATGTGTTGAAAACATGGTGTAGCCTCTCTGTGTTGGGTAATAGTGTTCTGAGAGAGGACAGGAGTTAGGGATTTGAGGGTAATAGCTGGGGGATGATTAAGACACATGTGCAAAAGTTGGGTATCTTTACTGTTGAAACGTTTCGCCTACACAGTAGGCTTCTTCAGTCGAATACAGAGGCAGCAGGTGTAGTAATGAAATGAAAATGATGTAATCAGTCCATCAACCTTTGATAAATAGTTATTGAGGTGGTCAGTCCCTCAGCCTGGAACGATTTCATTCCAGACCATGGAGCTGATCTCTTCTCCAGGCTGAGGGACTGACCACCTCAAACACTATTTCTCCAAGGTTGATGGACTAATTACATAATTTTCATTTCGCTTCTACATCTGCAGCCTCTGTATTTGACTGAAGAAGCCTACTGTGTAGGCGAAACGTTTCTTAAGATATCCAACTGTTTCACATATTTCTTAATCATCAACTAGTCGGTATTTTATACCATTTTCAACATACATAACTATGGACATCAGATTTTGGAGGGGCGGCATCCGGCGCTGCCCCAGGTTCGCCTGCTAGAGTGCCACCCTCATTCCAGGTGCCATTCCATCAGTGTCTGTCACCACCTGCTTCCCCCAGTCAGGCTTGCCATGTGTTCCGACCCTCGCCAACACACAAGAACTAAATTGTGATAATTTTTTGGTCGATCTAGTGAACTCCCCTGATTACGACGTAAATATCTTGATAAAATGGCATGGCAGTGACTGGCTTTTCGAGAACAATCAGGCACAATGGAGCACAGGTGAAACCTGAAGTCACAGAAGGGCCATAGAGATGTCGGGAAACATTTCTTAGCACTAAATAACCTTCATGGTTTATCACCTTCCATGAATAGTTCAATAATAATAATAATAATAATAATAATAATAATAATAATGATAATAATAATATCTATATTGGGCGTTATAGAGGAGTCAAATGAAGATGTGGTGGAGGTCAAAAATCTATTCACAGCATCAAGAGTATTTACGACGTCTAACGAGGTCATTTTAACAACTGTTAAACGACTCATGGAACACAACTTGGTAATTGTTCTTACACTCACTCTACTCTGGAGGCCACCAATCCAATCATCATCACGGAAGTCAAAATATCCGTAAAATTACTCTCAAACTGACTGTGCTCCAAGAGCAATAGTGAATCTCAGGTGGAAAGGTAGAAAGATGTTACGGTCAGCAATACATCTCTGTGATGTATTCTATTGATGTCCTACTCAGTGATGTATCCCAGTGATATAACACAGACATGGTCGTTAAGACCTCAGTGGTTGACCAGTGCAGGTTGAAGGTTCGTGCTGAAGGAATCCTGACAAATTCTCCCCTTCCCTGCTATAACGAGGCAAGAAACGCAAAAATTACCCCCAGTCGACCTTCGCTATTACAACCATACACTCCGACACACACACACACACACACACACACACACACACACACACACACACACACACACACACACACACACACACACACACAAATAAGCCTAATCAACAGCTTTATCTAATACGAAAGGAGCAACCAAATAAGTAGCAGAGAGAAAGCATTCACCTCACAAGTTTCATGTCAACCAACCAACGATCATGACGCTGAACCTCCCTCCTGGTCCTCTCCCACACTCTGAGTTGCTCCAGTGAGACACAACACCGCATCACACCCCTCATACTGAGGTACACCAGTGAGACACAACACGCATCACACCCCTCATACTGTGATACACCAGTGAGACACAACACGCATCACACCCCTCATACTGTGGTACACCAGTGAGACACAACACAGCATCACACCCTCATACTGTGGTACACCAGTGAGACACAACACGCATCACACCCTCATACTGTGGTACACCAGTGAGACACAACACAGCATCACACCCCTCATACTGTGGTACACCAGTGAGACACAACACAGCATCACACCCCTCATACTGTGATACACCAGTGAGACACAACACCGCATCACACCCTTCATACTGTGGTACACCAGTGAGACACAACACAGCATCACACCCCTCATACTGTGGTACACCCGTGAGACACAACACAGCATCACACCCCTCATACTGTGGTACACCAGTGAGACACAACACAGCATCACACCCCTCATACTGTGGTACACCAGTGAGACACAACACAGCATCACACCCTTCATACTGTGGTACACCAGTGAGACACAACACAGCATCACACCCCTCATACTGTGGTACACCAGTGAGACACAACACATCATCACACCCCTCATACTGTGGTACACCAGTGAGACACAACACACCATCACACCCCTCATACTGTGGTACACCAGTGAGACACAACACAGCATCACACCCCTCATACTGGGTACACCAGTGAGACACAACACACCATCCACCCTCATACTGGGTACACCAGTGAGACACAACACAGCATCACACCCTCATACTGGGTACACCAGTGAGACACACAAGCATCACACCCTCATACTGGGTACACCAGTGAGACACAACACAGCATCACACCCTCATACTGAGGTACACCAGTGAGACACAACACAGATCACACCCTCATACTGAGGTACACCAGTGAGACACACACAGCATCACACCCTCATACTGATGTACACCAGTGAGAACAACACAGCATCACACCCTCATATGAGGTACACCAGTGAGACACAACACACACACCCCTCATACTGAGGTACACCAGTGAGACACACACAGCATCACACCCTTCATACTGTGGTACACCAGTGAGACACAACACAGCATCACCCTTCATACTGAGGTACACCAGTGAGACACACACAGCATCACACCCTCATACTGAGGTACACCAGTGAGACACAACACAGCATCACACCCTCATACTGGGTACACCAGTGAGACACACAACAGCATCACACCCTCATACTGAGGTACACCAGTGAGACACAACACAGCATCACACCCCTCATACTGAGGTACACCAGTGAGACACAACACAGCATCACACCCTCATACTGAGGTACACCAGTGAGACACAACACAGCATCACACCCTTCATACTGAGGTACACCAGTGAGATACACAACAGCATCACACCCTCATAATGAGGTACACCAGTGAGACACAACACAGCATCACACCCTTCATACTGTGGTACACCAGTGAGACACAACACAGCATCACACCCTTCATACTGAGGTACACCAGTGAGACACAACACAGCATCACACCCTTCATACTGAGGTACACCATTGAGACACAACACAGCATCACACCCTTCATACTGAGGTACACCAGTGAGACACAACACAGCATCACACCCTTCATACTGAGGTACACCAGTGAGACACAACACATCATCACACCCTTCATACTGTGGTACACCAGTGAGACACAGCACAGCATCACACCCTTCATACTGAGGTACACCAGTGAGACACAACACAGCATCACACCCTTCATACTGTGGTACACCAGTGAGACACAGCACAGCATCACACCCTTCATACTGTGGTACACCAGTGAGACACACCACAGCATCACACCCCTCATACTGTGGTACACCAGTGAGACACAACACAGCGTCACACCCCTCATACTGTGGTACACCAGTGAGACACAACACAGCATCACACTCCTCTCCCCTTCACACTATTGTACAACATTAATTCCAAACACTGCACTACAATGCACTACAATTCTGCACTTATCTTCTAATTGTAATTCAGATTCCTAGAAGCCTCTCAGGAAAAAAAAATACTTGTTTACGGGGTTAAAGATTTACATCAAACTCGTGTATCTAATGTTTTATGTAATCCTAACTATCTCATTAGAACTGGTCATGTTATCTCTAACCCGACGTATCAGGATGTTTCAGCACCTATGAAGGATGAGCTAGAGGGTTAACATGTGGATTATTTTCCTTGTATCATTCGCCATGTAGGTATATATGGTAGCCGAAACAGGCGTCTCCAAACACGACGTCCATTGTCCAATAAATTATTCATTTCAGTAGGGTCGTTTTTACTGTTAGTATTTAAAGTTGGTTCAGATCACCGCACTTCACTGGATTTTGATCGTCAGATCACGTACACTCAAGTTATGCAGAGCAATTCGAGCAATTTAGGTGTATCTTTTCCCCAGGATGCGACCCACACTAGTCGGCTGACACCCAGGTACCTCCTAATTACATATAGGTTAACAGGGACAGTAGGTGTAAGAAAACACGTCCACTGTTTCCACCCAAATCGGGGATCGAACCATGGACACTCAATGTGTAAGCTGAGTGCGTTGTCAACCGAGCTTTCAGACAGAGGATCAAACCTTCACCTTACTCTGTGCTGAACGACCGAGAGAAGGTCACTTGGGTGACACTATGACAGGAACCTAACATGTCACACTTAGTAAGGTCACATTCACTTCTCAGAACAAGCCGAGCGAAGCCAAACTTGATGATTGAAGGTCACTACCAAACAAAGAAGATAAGACCTACACAAAAGTTACACTCCACAAGCAGGGGCCACCTTGATTAGCTGTAATGAGAGGTCATGATCTTTGTGGGTCACCTTGTAGCGTGACCATTAACAAGCATTAGTCTCTAAAAGAAGAGTCTCCCCAACATTTTACGTTTTCTGTGATGCAAGACGTCCAGGGAGGAGAAAGACTGACATTAACCTTATAATTACCATGGTTTTGTATGTGTGTATGCTCACATATTTGTTCTCACCTAAACGTGGTTGTAGGAGTCGATTCATAGCTCCTGGCCCCGCCTCTTCACTGATCGCTACTACGTCCTCTCTCTCCCTGCTCCATGAGCTTTATCATACCTCGTCTTAAAACTATGTATGGTTCCTGCCTCCACTAAATCACTTGCAAGACTATTCCACTTCCTGACAACTCTATGACTAAAGAAATACTTCTTAACATCCCTTTGACTCATCTGAGTCTTCAACTTCCAATTGTGACCCCTTGTTTCTGTGTCCCATCTCTGGAACATCCTGCCTCTGTCCACCTTGTCAATTCCTCGCAGTATTTTGTATGTCGTTATCATCTCTTCCCTAATCCTCCTGTCCTCCAGTGTCGTCAGGCCGATTTTCCTTAACCTTTCTTCGCAGAACATTCCCCTTAGATCTGGAACTAGTCTTGTTAAAAATCCTTGCACTTTCTCTAATTTCTTGACATGCTTGATTCGTATCGGAACGCTATTCTCAGGTTTGCCAGGCGCCCATATGCTGCAGCAGTTATCTCTTTGATGTGCGCCTCAGGAGATGTGCTTGGTATTATACTCACCCTAAGATCCTTTTCCTTGAATGAAGTTTGCAGTCTTTGGCCACCTAGTCTATACTCTGTCTGCGGGGTTAAATTCGAGGAGCCAGTTACAGAACCAGTCTTCCAGCCTGTCCAGGTCTCTTTGTAGTCCTGCCTGATCCTCATCCGATTTAATTCTCCTCATTAACTTCACATCATCTGCAAACAGGGACACTTCTGGGTCTATCCCTTTAGTTATGTCGTTCACGAATACCAGAAACAGGACTAGTCCTAGGACTGACCCCTGTGGAACCCCGCTCGTCACAGGTGCCCACTCTGACACCTCGCCAAGCACCATTACTCGC